>JZKD02S0203579.1:0-22272 GCA_000966675.3 Picea glauca
AGCATTAGGTATGGGTCTTAAGGCCTTGAATATAGGGAAGGAAATGTGAACCTTACGCCCTGAATAAATCTTGTATCCATCCATGGCTAAGAAGAATGCACTGAACAACCATACATGGCCTCCTAAGGGTATCCTGGCCTATGGTTGGGGATGTCAATGCCACTAGGTGGTTTTTTAGAAGTATGTATGTTTCCTAGTATCTTGGAAACTATATAAGGAAGAAGTCCATGGCTTAGGTACTAATGAAATATTTTAGGCATCCATACCATGAACAATGTCATGAAGCACCATACATGACCTCTAGAGGGTATCCTTGGCCTCTAAGAAAGAATATTAGTTCCCTCACAAGGTTTTGAGAATTAGGTTTGGGTCTCAAGGAATTGATATAGTCTAGGGGAGACACCAAAGCCTTAGCTAATGTATAGACATTATAGGCATACAAGGCCAAAAACATTAGATCAAACCACCATACCCAACCTCTTAAGGTTTTAGACATCTTCTAGGGCTCAAGGGATATGAATGACACCTAAAAACACCATATATGACCACTCAAGGGTGTCTTTGGCCTTCAAGTGGGAATGTGGGAATAATTAAGATTTTTTTGTCACTAAGTATGGGTCTTGGGTCCTTGTACATGATCTAGAAAGGAAACCTAGGCCTTAGGTCCTAAAGGAAGTTTCTAAGCATCTAGGGCCAACAAAAACATGTTGAACCACTACAAAGGAACTTTCCAAGGTATCCTTAATCTCTATATGGGGAAAGCCAACATTATGATGTTTTTAACATTAAGTATGAGTCTCTAGAACCAATATATAGTTAGGGGATCAAACCTAGGAGTTATGCCCTAAAGGAATATTCTAGGATCTTATGGCCAATAATGACACCTTGAGCCCCCACAAATGACCTCTCAAGGGAATCATTTGCCTCTAACTATGCATATAGGTATTTCTCTCTGTGGGATCCAACGACTGTGGATCTCTGTCTTCCTTCTCCTCTGCAAACTCCTGTATCTTTAGCTTTGCCTTTGTTTTCCTCAACATTGTTCCTCTTGAGCTTTCACGTCTGAATCCCCAAGGGATTTTATCCTTCTTATCCTGCCATCTCCACTGTTGTACTTGCCATCAATGACAAGCATGCGCTACTTGGTAAACATTTGCCAACATAGCTCAACCAACCATAGCCCTTTTCAGGTGGGGTAGATATTTTAGCCATTGGGTCCCATGGATGTTGCACTACCCCTTGCATCCACCCAGAAAGAATTATCCCATGCTCAAGATGAAGCCGACAAAGACACCTGGTTCATTGAATGAATCCAACACATCTGCCAATAGGTTTAGGATATTTTCCAGAAGTCCAATGCCAAGTACAAGAAACACCATGATCAACACCGGGTACCACACAAGTTTTAGGTGGGAGATAAAGTTTGGTTGCACTTGCAGAAATAACATCTTACAGATCCTCATCAGAAGCTCCATCCANAGCATTAGGTATGGGTCTTAAGGCCTTGAATATAGGGAAGGAAATGTGAACCTTACGCCCTGAATAAATCTTGTATCCATCCATGGCTAAGAAGAATGCACTGAACAACCATACATGGCCTCCTAAGGGTATCCTGGCCTATGGTTGGGGATGTCAATGCCACTAGGTGGTTTTTTAGAAGTATGTATGTTTCCTAGTATCTTGGAAACTATATAAGGAAGAAGTCCATGGCTTAGGTACTAATGAAATATTTTAGGCATCCATACCATGAACAATGTCATGAAGCACCATACATGACCTCTAGAGGGTATCCTTGGCCTCTAAGAAAGAATATTAGTTCCCTCACAAGGTTTTGAGAATTAGGTTTGGGTCTCAAGGAATTGATATAGTCTAGGGGAGACACCAAAGCCTTAGCTAATGTATAGACATTATAGGCATACAAGGCCAAAAACATTAGATCAAACCACCATACCCAACCTCTTAAGGTTTTAGACATCTTCTAGGGCTCAAGGGATATGAATGACACCTAAAAACACCATATATGACCACTCAAGGGTGTCTTTGGCCTTCAAGTGGGAATGTGGGAATAATTAAGATTTTTTTGTCACTAAGTATGGGTCTTGGGTCCTTGTACATGATCTAGAAAGGAAACCTAGGCCTTAGGTCCTAAAGGAAGTTTCTAAGCATCTAGGGCCAACAAAAACATGTTGAACCACTACAAAGGAACTTTCCAAGGTATCCTTAATCTCTATATGGGGAAAGCCAACATTATGATGTTTTTAACATTAAGTATGAGTCTCTAGAACCAAGATATAGTTAGGGGATCAAACCTAGGAGTTATGCCCTAAAGGAATATTCTAGGATTTTATGGCCAATAATGACACCTTGAACCCCCACAAATGACCTCTCAAGGGAATCATTTGCCTCTAACTATGCATATAGGTATTTCTCTCTGTGGGATCCAACGACTGTGGATCTTTGTCTTCCTTCTCCTCTGCAAACTCCTGTATCTTGAGCTTTGCCTTTGTTTTCCTCAACATTTTTCCTCTTGATCTTTCACGTCTGAATCCCCAAGGGATTTTATCCTTCTTATCCTGCCATCTCCACTGTTGTACTTGCCATCAATGACAAGCATACGCTACTTGGTAAACATTTGCCAACATAGCTCAACCAACCATAGCCCTTTTCAGGTGGGGTTGATATTTTAGCCATTGGGTCCCATGGATGTTGCACTACCCCTTGCGTCCACCCAGAAAGAATTATCCCATGCTCAAGATGAAGCCGACAAAGACACCTGGTTCATTGAATGAATCCAACACATCTGCTAATAGGTTTAGGATATTTTCCAGAAGTCCAATGCCAAGTACAAGCAACACCATGATCAACACCGGGTACCACACAAGTTTTAGGTGGGAGATAAAGTTTGGTTGCACTTGCAGAAATAACATCTTACAGATCCTCATCAGAATCTCCATCCACTCCACTATGGACCACACACCATCACCAAGGTTGTGGGTGGCAATTCTTTTGAGCTCAACATTCCCCCCTTCCTTGGCATGCACCCAATGTTTAATGTGGACCTCCTTCGGCCTTATTTTCCACCATTATTGGACACCTCAGAGATAACAACACAATTGGCACCGACAGATCTCAATCCTGAATGCATGGAATAGGAATCCACTGATCTGATCATGGACACACAAGTCAAGGGAACTTGCCAATAAAATCTCCATCTTTATCATGTTGTCAAAGAAAGACAACTACTGCACCAAGGCAAGTGGCTCACCCAAGGCCAAATTCAATTAATATTTCCTCATCTGATGGGGGAAATCAATGCAGTGGAGACCATTTCTTCCTAAGAAGGGAGGATTGATCTAGGAATATATCGGTGGCCACCCATCTCTTTAAGTTGGCCACCCACATCTTCTAGTTGGCTCACATACATTTTTCATCTTGGCAGTGTTTTTCTAGCATTTTGGGTCCTAAACTTTCGGAACCATTTTGAGGCCCTAAACAATGTTTTTTGGGCTCGCCACAGTCACACTATAGACAAAGTCAAATTTTGATGGCATAATGTGTAGTCCTTAGATAGATTTTTCCAACAAGATATCATGCACCTAAAACGAATATTATATGCAAAAGTTATCACCCCAAGAAGTTGATGTACCAACTTACCCCATCGTGGTCCACATGAATTTTGGCGCTTCATCTCCTAGGGTTAGGCTTTTGGATGTCTAGGGTTTTCTGATTACTTATTTCTTTTAAAAAGGCATGGAGGCCTCATTGTAATGTGCTCAGAATGAATGTGTGTAGCCTCCACATATCTTCTTAGAGATTAGCTATCACCATTCAAGCAAGATTGTTTCATTTTGCATTTTACAGTTTCAGTAGATTTCTTTATTGAATAGAAGTTAATTTTCATCATATCTTTGTTATTGTTCTCTATATATCTATGTTAATGTTATAGATTTGTATTTCATTTCATTCCACTCATAAATCCAGATCAAGTATCATTAGAACTTTTGAGCACTAGGTATGGGTATCATATCCTTAGACATTATGGAAAGAACATGCACATTCTTTAGAACACATGCATGGTCCTACCGAGGGACACATGAATTTTCTAAAGTGCATGTTCCCTCCTACTCAAGAATGTGTATGCCTTTTTGAAAAATATGAGTTGGAAAGCATACATGGCAGTTTGAGGAGCACTAAGGCTATAGGATTAGGAATGCATGCATGTTTCTAAGAACGTGCATATGCTCCTATGTGTGTTCATTCTTGTGCACCCCGTTGTCATTTTTTTGACCATCAACTTTATGTGAGCACCCTAAACAAAATTTGTTATAATAACATGTTTACAATGTTTCAAAAAAAAAAACTATATATAGAAGTTCATACCATTATGACGACATCTCATGTATCCAAATCCAAAATACTACATCTCTAGGGTGGCCTCCACATCGTTGATTCTCTATAGTCATCAAAGGAAGTATTTTGGACTGCCTTCTCTCTCTACTAAGTTTGTTGCATTAAAAAATAATAAGAGAGATGCATCATGACCCTTCAAAACACAATTAACACATCATAATTTATACTTAATATATCACTCAAAATTGCTCCTTCACACCTTTATTTTTATCATTCTTAACACATTTTCCATTTCCCTCACCTTTATTCTTGTCACCATTTCCATCATTTGAACCATCACATTTATCCACAATAAATCCTAGAAACATCAGAACAACAATAAACATTGCCATATGCATTTGCCTGTATTTTATGTCGAATTCTTAGAACAAAGGATTTTTAGGAGAATGAATAGAGAAACTATTATACCTAATCACATGATTAAGATAGAGTAAACCGATATACTAGCTACTCACATAACAATTAGCCATTTGTCATTCAAAATTTGCATGCACTCATATTGATTACCATGCATACATGCAATGCTATTTCATGTTCATATGGGTGGCCATGCATTCATATAATTTCATTATCCATTTGTCACCGGTCTTCTTCAACTTTCCCCCCAATGTTGTCGATTCCTACTTGAAACTTCCATGCGATGTACATTTGTCATTGCTCTAGTTTTTTTTTTTGCAAGTGTCACCTACCTCTACCTCAAATGTGTCTCATGTAGCCATCTATTGGCCTTTGTGGGAAAGAAAGATTGCATGGAGAAGTTGCTTTAATATACTCTTCAACTTCTTGGACCGAACTGCTTCTCCACTTCATTGGCTTTCAAAGATAAGCTTAGCATGATTGTTATGAGATCCATCTCTCTCAACTTCGTTCTTCTCTTTCTTGGTTTTTTTAGCTTTTTATTCAACATCCCCATGGATGTTGAAGAAAATATTTTTAATTTATATTTAGAATTTAGAAGAAAAAAAGTGGTAAGGCATGGTAAGAGCTATTATTTCTAGCGTTTTTGTTGGGACTCGAAGTGGGTTGATGATCCGGATTATTTTCNCAACAAAAACATGTTGAACCACTACAAAGGAACTTTCCAAGGTATCCTTAATCTCTATATGGGGAAAGCCAACATTATGATGTTTTTAACATTAAGTATGAGTCTCTAGAACCAAGATATAGTTAGGGGATCAAACCTAGGAGTTATGCCCTAAAGGAATATTCTAGGATTTTATGGCCAATAATGACACCTTGAACCCCCACAAATGACCTCTCAAGGGAATCATTTGCCTCTAACTATGCATATAGGTATTTCTCTCTGTGGGATCCAACGACTGTGGATCTTTGTCTTCCTTCTCCTCTGCAAACTCCTGTATCTTGAGCTTTGCCTTTGTTTTCCTCAACATTTTTCCTCTTGATCTTTCACGTCTGAATCCCCAAGGGATTTTATCCTTCTTATCCTGCCATCTCCACTGTTGTACTTGCCATCAATGACAAGCATACGCTACTTGGTAAACATTTGCCAACATAGCTCAACCAACCATAGCCCTTTTCAGGTGGGGTTGATATTTTAGCCATTGGGTCCCATGGATGTTGCACTACCCCTTGCGTCCACCCAGAAAGAATTATCCCATGCTCAAGATGAAGCCGACAAAGACACCTGGTTCATTGAATGAATCCAACACATCTGCTAATAGGTTTAGGATATTTTCCAGAAGTCCAATGCCAAGTACAAGCAACACCATGATCAACACCGGGTACCACACAAGTTTTAGGTGGGAGATAAAGTTTGGTTGCACTTGCAGAAATAACATCTTACAGATCCTCATCAGAATCTCCATCCACTCCACTATGGACCACACACCATCACCAAGGTTGTGGGTGGCAATTCTTTTGAGCTCAACATTCCCCCCTTCCTTGGCATGCACCCAATGTTTAATGTGGACCTCCTTCGGCCTTATTTTCCACCATTATTGGACACCTCAGAGATAACAACACAATTGGCACCGACAGATCTCAATCCTGAATGCATGGAATAGGAATCCACTGATCTGATCATGGACACACAAGTCAAGGGAACTTGCCAATAAAATCTCCATCTTTATCATGTTGTCAAAGAAAGACAACTACTGCACCAAGGCAAGTGGCTCACCCAAGGCCAAATTCAATTAATATTTCCTCATCTGATGGGGGAAATCAATGCAGTGGAGACCATTTCTTCCTAAGAAGGGAGGATTGATCTAGGAATATATCGGTGGCCACCCATCTCTTTAAGTTGGCCACCCACATCTTCTAGTTGGCTCACATACATTTTTCATCTTGGCAGTGTTTTTCTAGCATTTTGGGTCCTAAACTTTCGGAACCATTTTGAGGCCCTAAACAATGTTTTTTGGGCTCGCCACAGTCACACTATAGACAAAGTCAAATTTTGATGGCATAATGTGTAGTCCTTAGATAGATTTTTCCAACAAGATATCATGCACCTAAAACGAATATTATATGCAAAAGTTATCACCCCAAGAAGTTGATGTACCAACTTACCCCATCGTGGTCCACATGAATTTTGGCGCTTCATCTCCTAGGGTTAGGCTTTTGGATGTCTAGGGTTTTCTGATTACTTATTTCTTTTAAAAAGGCATGGAGGCCTCATTGTAATGTGCTCAGAATGAATGTGTGTAGCCTCCACATATCTTCTTAGAGATTAGCTATCACCATTCAAGCAAGATTGTTTCATTTTGCATTTTACAGTTTCAGTAGATTTCTTTATTGAATAGAAGTTAATTTTCATCATATCTTTGTTATTGTTCTCTATATATCTATGTTAATGTTATAGATTTGTATTTCATTTCATTCCACTCATAAATCCAGATCAAGTATCATTAGAACTTTTGAGCACTAGGTATGGGTATCATATCCTTAGACATTATGGAAAGAACATGCACATTCTTTAGAACACATGCATGGTCCTACCGAGGGACACATGAATTTTCTAAAGTGCATGTTCCCTCCTACTCAAGAATGTGTATGCCTTTTTGAAAAATATGAGTTGGAAAGCATACATGGCAGTTTGAGGAGCACTAAGGCTATAGGATTAGGAATGCATGCATGTTTCTAAGAACGTGCATATGCTCCTATGTGTGTTCATTCTTGTGCACCCCGTTGTCATTTTTTTGACCATCAACTTTATGTGAGCACCCTAAACAAAATTTGTTATAATAACATGTTTACAATGTTTCAAAAAAAAAAACTATATATAGAAGTTCATACCATTATGACGACATCTCATGTATCCAAATCCAAAATACTACATCTCTAGGGTGGCCTCCACATCGTTGATTCTCTATAGTCATCAAAGGAAGTATTTTGGACTGCCTTCTCTCTCTACTAAGTTTGTTGCATTAAAAAATAATAAGAGAGATGCATCATGACCCTTCAAAACACAATTAACACATCATAATTTATACTTAATATATCACTCAAAATTGCTCCTTCACACCTTTATTTTTATCATTCTTAACACATTTTCCATTTCCCTCACCTTTATTCTTGTCACCATTTCCATCATTTGAACCATCACATTTATCCACAATAAATCCTAGAAACATCAGAACAACAATAAACATTGCCATATGCATTTGCCTGTATTTTATGTCGAATTCTTAGAACAAAGGATTTTTAGGAGAATGAATAGAGAAACTATTATACCTAATCACATGATTAAGATAGAGTAAACCGATATACTAGCCACTCACATAACAATTAGCCATTTGTCATTCAAAATTTGCATGCACTCATATTGATTACCATGCATACATGCAATGCTATTTCATGTTCATATGGGTGGCCATGCATTCATACAATTTCATTATCCATTTGTCACCGGTCTTCTTCAACTTTCCCCCCAATGTTATCGATTCCTACTTGAAACTTCCATGCGATGTACATTTGTCATTGCTCTAGTTTTTTATTTTGCAAGTGTCACCTACCTCTACCTCAAATGTGTCTCATGTAGCCATCTATTGGCCTTTGTGGGAAAGAAAGATTGCATGGATAAGTTGCTTTAATATACTCTTCAACTTCTTGGACCGAACTGCTTCTCCACTTCATTGGCTTTCAAAGATAAGATTAGCATGATTGTTATGAGATCCATCTCTCTCAACTTCGTTCTTCTCTTTCTTGGTTTTTTTAGCTTTTTCTTCAACATCCCCATGGATGTTGAAGAAAAGATTTTTAATTTATATTTAGAATTTAGAAGAAAAAAAGTGGTAAGGCATGGTAAGAGCTATTATTTCTAGCGTTTTTGTTGGGACTCGAAGTGGGTTGATGATCCGGATTATTTTCGGCACGAAATGAGAGCAGAGATATAATAAAGAAATGCACAGAGATATCACGTATATCCAATACTATAACAAAAATATATCAGAGATGCAACCATAAACATAGAGATACAGTGATACACGATTTCTATTAATGAAAGAAATGTATAGAGACTGTAAAAATATAGAGTGAAAGACTTGCTAGAATGGTGGCAGCTTATCTCTGAGAAGAAATGTGATGGCTAATCGCATTCACAAGAAGATGATTACAATGAGGCTCTTAAGGCACTTTTACAATAAACAGGAATGCCAAAACCCCTAGACATCCAAAAACCTAACCCTAGGAGATGAAGCGCCAAAAGTCATGTGGGCCCCGTTTGGGTAAGTTAGTACATCAACTTTTCGGGGTCGTAACTTTTGCATACGATCTCTATTTTAGGCGTATGATAGCTCATTGGAAAGGTATCATCACGGAGATTCATTTTGGGGGCTCAATCATGCCTTTGGCTATCTTTGAGAACCTCGATCTCGAAAAACCTTCATTTATGCCCTCAAAATGGCCCCGAAAGTTAAAACCTGCTAAAAATAGTAAATTGCCAAAATTGCCAGAAAACTGTTTTGAGCCGATCGAAAAAGGTGGGTGGCCACCGATATCCACTTGGATCAATCCTCCCTCCTTAGGAAGCAATGGTCTCCATTGCGTTGAGTTCTTGGGGGAGAGGGAAAAGTGTTTGCTGGATCTGCATCTTGGTGAGCTGCTTGTATTGCTGGAGACGTCGCACTGCTTAGTTTGTGGAAGTCTGTCATGAACCTGTTGAAGCTGAGGCTATTCAAAAAGTTGAGCTACATGAGAGGATGGTGTGCAGAAGGAATCATTTCTCTTTTCTCCAACCTTGTCGACCTGCTTCTGTTGGATAGAAGGTGCAGGGGGCGAGGCTATAGTGGTTGCAGTGTCCTTTTGTTCCCCTTTTGAACAGATTATGAAGAAGCTGAATTTTGCAGTATGAGATACTACCTTGTGACACTTTTTAGGTGGAACAATAGTTGGAACTACCTATGGTATTCTGTAGAGATGACAACATGGTGTCCCAAAGTAACAATGACACTATGGGGTTGAGACTCATAAACAACATGGTGTATCCACATATATGGTTGGCCCAAGAGAATGTCACAGACATCTAGTGGGGAAACATCACATAATACCTCATCCTTGAAGGGTTGGATGTCATATGACAATCAACACTATTGGCTGACACAAAGATCTCATCCTTGCCGAAGCCACCCAATGTTGTATGGTTGTAGGTGTGGTGTTGTCGACAATCCCAACTGTTTGACGACCTCTGCTGAGATGAGGTTTTTCTAGCTTCCACTATCAACAATAAAATGTAGTCGAGTCCCCTTCACCCACATATGTGAATGAAAAAGGCATTCCCCCTCTTCAGGATCTGTTGGTTCTTCTGGTTGAATTTTTGTGGTCGCGACAATAGCAGTGGTGTCTGCGTCAATAATCTGTCCTTTACTAGTATTTTCAGAATCAGATTCTAAATTAGGGCTCGGCACCTTGTCTTTGATCTCGGCCACCAATGACTATTTTGAGCGACATTCATCGATGTTGTTCCATGGTATTTTGTGGAAATCACATCATTTTTCGGTGTCCTTCCTTGTCTTCCCGTGACACTTCTTTTCCTGTGTCTTGGACTAGCTTTCGGGAGACTGTTTGTTAGGGCCATCTTTGTCATACTTTGGTTGTTGCGGATTTGCAAAACCAAATTCTCGTTTTTTCTGGTGCTTAAATTTCTGCTCAATTTTAACAACATATCGATAAGCAACACCGAGTGATGAAATGTCCAGAAAATCCATTTCAGTCTAGATGTATATGTGTAAAGCCCCATGGTATTTTAGAACCAAATGTCGCTCGAAGTATTTGATACCCATATTGGTGTGCAAGGTATGGAAGTTATTGGTGAACTCTGGAACAACTTGGTCCCTCTCTTGCCGTAGTGTGGTCCATCTCATGTACTGTTCCTCATAGTTTCCAACAGGGTAATATTGTTCCTTTACCGCATTCACAAACAAATCCCAAGTGGGATCGACCCCATATATTCTAGACTCCTCTGTGGAACTTTTCTCCCAATAAGTTTCCCACAAATGTTTGACATGAAAGAGATATTTAAGGAGTGCAAAGGTGATCTTTTCTTTGTCGGAAAAATAGTGAACAGAGAAATAACCTTCTAGCAGAGTTAACCATTTTTCTAGGGCTTCTGCATCTATCTGTCCTTCAAATACAGGAATATCAAAATTAACTTGTACCTTGAAAGGCGAGGTTCTTCCAAAGTGGCCGCTTGATGAAGATGCGGCTGATGATATCGGCAGGTGTTGAAGGATGTGGGAAAAATTCTCCATCATTTTGTCCCTCTGTCTCGTGAGAGCTTGCTCAAGCAACAGATTGATAGGATAGTTTGTTCCGTCGTTTTTCATTTCTTATGCCATTGAGGGTTTCTTGGGTGTGCGAGAGAGATTGTCTTCAATAGAGACAAGCTCGAGACCCAACTTGCTATGCTTGGACCTCTTCAGGGACATGCACTGAAAAAATGATCAAGAGCAATCTGCTCTAATACCACTGATCTGGATTATTTTCGGCACGAAATGAGAGTGGAGATATAATAAACAAATGCATAGAGATATCGCGCATATCCAATAATATAACACAAATATATCACATATGCAACCATAAACATAGAGATACAGTAATACATGATTTCTATTAATGAAAGAAATGTACAGAGACTGTAAAAATACAAAGTGAAAGACTCCCTAGAATGGTGGCAGCTTATCTCTGAGAAGAGATGTGACGACTACTTGCATTCATAATAAGATGATTACAATGAGGATCTTAAGGCCTTTTTACAATAAACAGGAATTCCAAAAACCCTAGACATCAAAAAACCTAACCCTAGGAGATGAAGCGCTAAAAGTCATGTGGGCCTCATTTGGGTAAGTTAGTACATCAACTTCCCGGGGTCGAAACTTTTGCACACAATCTCTGTTTTAGGCGTACGATAGCTCGTTGGAAAGGTATCCTCGAGGAGATTGATTTTGGGGGTTCAATCATGTCTTTAGATCTTACTAAGAACCTATATCTCAAAAAACCTTCATTTAGGCCCTCAAAATGCCCCTGGAAGTTAAAACCTGCTAAAAATAGTAAATTGCCAAAATTGCCAGAAACCTATTTTGAGCCAGTCGAAAAAGGTGGGTGGTCACTAATATCCACCTAGATCAATCCTCCCTCCTTAGGAAGAAATGGTATCCATTTTGTTGAGTTCTCATGGGAGACGGAAAAAATGTTTGTTGGATCTACATCTTGGTGAGTTGCTTGTATTATTGAAGACATTGCGCTGCTTAGTTTGTGGAAGTCTGTCATGAACCTGTTGAAGCTGAGGCTATTTAGAAAGTCAAGCTACATGAGAGGATGGTGTGCAGAAGGAATATTTGCGCTTTTCTGCAACCTTGTCGACCTGTTTCTTTTGGACAGAAGGTGCAGGGGGCGAGGCTATAGTGGTTGCAGTGTCCTTATGTTCCCCTTCTGAACAGATTGTGAAGAAGATGAATTTTGTAGTATGAGATAATATCTTGCGACACTTTTTAGGTGGAACAATAGTTGGAACTACCTCTGGTATTCTGTAGATATGACCCTCGAAAGTAACAATGACACTACCAGGTCGAGACTCATAAACAACATGGTGTCTCCATGTATATGGTTGGCCCAAGGGAACATCACAGACATCCAGTGGGCCAACATCACATAATACCTCATCCTTGAAGGTTTGGATGCCATATGACAATCAACACTGTTGGCTGACACAGAGATCTCATCCTTGCCAAAGCCATCCGATGTTGTATGGTTGCGGGTGTGGTGTTTTCGATAATCCCAACTATTTGACGACCTCTACTGAGATGAGGTTTTTCTGGCTTCTGCTATCAACAATAAAATGCACCAGGGTCCCCTTCACTCACATCTGTGAATGAAAAATGCACTCCCCCTCTTCAGGATCTGTTGGTTCTTCTGGTTGAATTGTTGTGGTCGCGACAATAACAGTGGGGTCTGTGTCAATGATCTGTTCTTTACCAGTATTTTCAGAATCATATTCTGAATCAGGGTTCGACTCCTTGTCTTTGATTTCGGCCACCAATGACTATTTTGAGTGGCATTCATCGGTGTTGTGCCAGGGGATTTTGTGGAAATCACACCATTTTCCAGTGTCCTTCTTTGTCTTCCCGTGACACTTCTTTTCTTGTGTCTTGGACTGGTTTTCGGGAGACTGTTTGTTACGTTCGTCTTTGTCATACTTTGGTTGTTGCTGATTTGTAGACCCAAATTCCCGTTTGTTCTATTGCTTCAATTTCTTCTCAATTTTAACAGCATATCGATAAGTAGCACCGAGTGATGAGATGTCTAGAAAATCCATTTCATTATGGATGTATCTATGTAAAGCCCAACNCCCTAGACATCCAAAAACCTAACCCTAGGAGATGAAGCGCCAAAAGTCATGTGGGCCCCGTTTGGGTAAGTTAGTACATCAACTTTTCGGGGTCGTAACTTTTGCATACGATCTCTATTTTAGGCGTATGATAGCTCATTGGAAAGGTATCATCACGGAGATTCATTTTGGGGGCTCAATCATGCCTTTGGCTATCTTTGAGAACCTCGATCTCGAAAAACCTTCATTTATGCCCTCAAAATGGCCCCGAAAGTTAAAACCTGCTAAAAATAGTAAATTGCCAAAATTGCCAGAAAACTGTTTTGAGCCGATCGAAAAAGGTGGGTGGCCACCGATATCCACTTGGATCAATCCTCCCTCCTTAGGAAGCAATGGTCTCCATTGCGTTGAGTTCTTGGGGGAGAGGGAAAAGTGTTTGCTGGATCTGCATCTTGGTGAGCTGCTTGTATTGCTGGAGACGTCGCACTGCTTAGTTTGTGGAAGTCTGTCATGAACCTGTTGAAGCTGAGGCTATTCAAAAAGTTGAGCTACATGAGAGGATGGTGTGCAGAAGGAATCATTTCTCTTTTCTCCAACCTTGTCGACCTGCTTCTGTTGGATAGAAGGTGCAGGGGGCGAGGCTATAGTGGTTGCAGTGTCCTTTTGTTCCCCTTTTGAACAGATTATGAAGAAGCTGAATTTTGCAGTATGAGATACTACCTTGTGACACTTTTTAGGTGGAACAATAGTTGGAACTACCTATGGTATTCTGTAGAGATGACAACATGGTGTCCCAAAGTAACAATGACACTATGGGGTTGAGACTCATAAACAACATGGTGTATCCACATATATGGTTGGCCCAAGAGAATGTCACAGACATCTAGTGGGGAAACATCACATAATACCTCATCCTTGAAGGGTTGGATGTCATATGACAATCAACACTATTGGCTGACACAAAGATCTCATCCTTGCCGAAGCCACCCAATGTTGTATGGTTGTAGGTGTGGTGTTGTCGACAATCCCAACTGTTTGACGACCTCTGCTGAGATGAGGTTTTTCTAGCTTCCACTATCAACAATAAAATGTAGTCGAGTCCCCTTCACCCACATATGTGAATGAAAAAGGCATTCCCCCTCTTCAGGATCTGTTGGTTCTTCTGGTTGAATTTTTGTGGTCGCGACAATAGCAGTGGTGTCTGCGTCAATAATCTGTCCTTTACTAGTATTTTCAGAATCAGATTCTAAATTAGGGCTCGGCACCTTGTCTTTGATCTCGGCCACCAATGACTATTTTGAGCGACATTCATCGATGTTGTTCCATGGTATTTTGTGGAAATCACATCATTTTTCGGTGTCCTTCCTTGTCTTCCCGTGACACTTCTTTTCCTGTGTCTTGGACTAGCTTTCGGGAGACTGTTTGTTAGGGCCATCTTTGTCATACTTTGGTTGTTGCGGATTTGCAAAACCAAATTCTCGTTTTTTCTGGTGCTTAAATTTCTGCTCAATTTTAACAACATATCGATAAGCAACACCGAGTGATGAAATGTCCAGAAAATCCATTTCAGTCTAGATGTATATGTGTAAAGCCCCATGGTATTTTAGAACCAAATGTCGCTCGAAGTATTTGATACCCATATTGGTGTGCAAGGTATGGAAGTTATTGGTGAACTCTGGAACAACTTGGTCCCTCTCTTGCCATAGTGTGGTCCATCTCATGTACTGTTCCTCATAGTTTCCAATAGGGTAATATTGTTCCTTTACCGCATTCACAAACAAATCCCAAGTGGGATCGACCCCATATATTCTAGACTCCTCTGTGGAACTTTTCTCCCAATAAGTTTTCCACAAATGTTTGACATGAAAGAGATATTTAAGGAGTACAAAGGTGATCTTTTCTTTGTCGAAAAAATAGTGAACAGAGAAATAACCTTCTACCAGAGTTAACCATTTTTCTAGGGCTTCTGCATCTATCTGTCCTTCAAATACAAGAATATCAAAATTAACTTGTACCTTGAAAGGAGAGGTTCTTCCAAAGTGGCCACTTGATGAAGATGCGGATGATGATATCAGCAGGTGTTGAAGGATATGGGCAAAATTCTCCATCATTTTGTCCCTCTGTCTCGTGAGAGCTTGCTCAAGCAACAGATTGATAGGATAGTTTGCTCCGCCGTTTTTCATTTCTTCTGCCATTGAGGGTTTCTTGGGTGTGCGAGAGAGATTGTCTTCAATAGAGACAAGCTCGAGACCCAACTTGCTATGCTTGGACCTCTTTAGGGACATGCACTGAAAAAATGATCAAGAGCAGTCTGCTCTAATACCACTGATCTGGATTATTTTCGGCACGAAATGAGAGTGGAGATATAATAAAGAAATGCATAGAGATATCATGCATATCCAATAATATAACACAAATATATCACATATGCAACCATAAACACAGAGATACAGTAATACATGATTTCTATTAATGAAAGAAATGTACAGAGACTGTAAAAATACAAAGTGAAAGACTCCCTAGAATGGTGGCAGCTTATCTCTGTGAAGAGATGTGACGACTACTTGCATTCACAATAAGATGATTACAATGAGGATCTTAAGGCCTTTTTACAATAAACAGGAATGCCAAAAACCCTAGACATCAAAAAACCTAACCCTAGGAGATGAAGCGCTAAAAGTCATGTGGGCCTCATTTGGGTAAGTTAGTACATCAACTTCCCGGGGTCGAAACTTTTGCATACAATCTCTGTTTTAGGCGTACGATAGCTCGTTGGAAAGGTATCCTCGAGGAGATTGATTTTGGGGGTTCAATCATGTCTTTAGATCTCACTGAGAACCTATATCTCAAAAAACCTTCATTTAGGCCCTCAAAATGCCCCTGGAAGTTAAAACCTGCTAAAAATAGTAAATTGCCAAAATTGCCAGAAACCTATTTTGAGCCAGTCGAAAAAGGTGGGTGGTCACTAATATCCACCTAGATCAATCCTCCCTCCTTAGGAAGAAATGGTATCCATTTTGTTGAGTTCTCATGGGAGACGGAAAAAATGTTTGTTGGATCTACATCTTGGTGAGTTGCTTGTATTATTGAAGACATTGCGCTGCTTAGTTTGTGGAAGTCTGTCATGAACCTGTTGAAGCTGAGGCTATTTAGAAAGTCAAGCTACATGAGAGGATGGTGTGCAGAAGGAATATTTGCGCTTTTCTGCAACCTTGTCGACCTGTTTCTTTTGGACAGAAGGTGCAGGGGGCGAGGCTATAGTGGTTGCAGTGTCCTTATGTTCCCCTTCTGAACAGATTGTGAAGAAGATGAATTTTGTAGTATGAGATAATATCTTGCGACACTTTTTAGGTGGAACAATAGTTGGAACTACCTCTGGTATTCTGTAGATATGACCCTCGAAAGTAACAATGACACTACCAGGTCGAGACTCATAAACAACATGGTGTCTCCATGTATATGGTTGGCCCAAGGGAACATCACAGACATCCAGTGGGCCAACATCACATAATACCTCATCCTTGAAGGTTTGGATGCCATATGACAATCAACACTGTTGGCTGACACAGAGATCTCATCCTTGCCAAAGCCATCCGATGTTGTATGGTTGCGGGTGTGGTGTTTTCGATAATCCCAACTATTTGACGACCTCTACTGAGATGAGGTTTTTCTGGCTTCTGCTATCAACAATAAAATGCACCAGGGTCCCCTTCACTCACATCTGTGAATGAAAAATGCACTCCCCCTCTTCAGGATCTGTTGGTTCTTCTGGTTGAATTGTTGTGGTCGCGACAATAACAGTGGGGTCTGTGTCAATGATCTGTTCTTTACCAGTATTTTCAGAATCATATTCTGAATCAGGGTTCGACTCCTTGTCTTTGATTTCGGCCACCAATGACTATTTTGAGTGGCATTCATCGGTGTTGTGCCAGGGGATTTTGTGGAAATCACACCATTTTCCAGTGTCCTTCTTTGTCTTCCCGTGACACTTCTTTTCTTGTGTCTTGGACTGGTTTTCGGGAGACTGTTTGTTACGTTCGTCTTTGTCATACTTTGGTTGTTGCTGATTTGTAGACCCAAATTCCCGTTTGTTCTATTGCTTCAATTTCTTCTCAATTTTAACAGCATATCGATAAGTAGCACCGAGTGATGAGATGTCTAGAAAATCCATTTCATTATGGATGTATCTATGTAAAGCCCAACGATATTTGAAAACCAAATGTCACTCGGAGTCTTTGATACCCAGCTTGGTGCGCAAGTTATGGAAGGTATTAGTGAACTTCGAAACTGCTTGGCCCCTCTCTTGCTGCAGTTTGGTCCATCTCATGTATTGGTCCTCATAGTTTCCAACAAGGTAATACTGTTCCTTTACCGCATCCACAAAAAAATGCCAAGTGGGATCGGCCCCATATATTCTAGACTCCTCTATGGAAATTTGCTCCCAATAAGTTTCCCACCAATGTTTGACATGAGGGAGAGCTTGAAGGAGTGTGAAGGTGATCTTTTCTTTGTCGGAAAAATTGTGAATAGAGAAATAACCTTCTAGCAGAGTTAACCATTTTTCTAGGGCTTCTGCATCTATCTGTCCTTCAAATACAAGAATATCAAAATTAACTTGTATCTTGAAAGGTGAGGTTCCTCCAAAGTGGGCACTTGATGAAGATGCACCTGATGCTATCGACAGGCGTTGAAGGATGTGGGCACAATTCTCCATAATTTTGGGCCTCTTTCGCGTGAGATCTTGCTCAAGCAACAGATTGATAGGATCATTCGTCGTTTTTATTTTCTTCCGCCATTGAGGGTTTCTTGGGTGTGCGAGAGCGATTTTATGCAAGAGATACAAGCTCGAGACCCAAATTTCTATACTCGGACCTTGTCGGGGACATGCACTGAAAAAACGATCAAGAGCAGTCTGCTCTGATACCACTGATCCAGATTATTTTCAGCATGAAATGAGAGTAGAGATATAATAAAGAAATGCATAGAGATATCACGTATATCCAATAATATAATAGAAATATATCATAGATGCAACCATAAACATAGAGATACAGTAATACACGATTTCTATTAATGAAAGAAATGTACAGAGACTGTAAAATTACAGAGTGAAAGACTTTCTAGAATGGTGGCGACTTATCTCTGAGAAGAGATGTGACGTCTACTCACATTCACAAGAAGATGATTAAAATGAGGCTCTGAAGGCCTTTTTACAATAAACAGGAATGCCAAAAACCCTAGACATCGAAAAACCTAACCCTAGGAGATGAAGCGCCAAAAGTCATGTGGGCCCCGTTTGGCTAAGTTAGTACATCAACTTCCCGACGTCGTAACTTTTGCATACGATCTTTGTTTTAGGCGTACAATATCTTGTTGGAAAGGTATCTTTGAGGAGATTCATTTTGGTGGCTCAGTCATGCCTTTGGCTATTATTGAGAACCTTGATTGCGAAAAACCTTCATTTAGGCCCTCAAAATGGCCCCGGAAGTTAAAACCTGCTAAAAATATTAAATTGCCAAAATTGCCAGAAAATTGTCTTAAGTCAGTCTGAAAAGGTGGGTGGCCATCGATATCCACCTGGATCAATCCTCCCTCTTTAGGAAGCAATGGTCTCCATTGCATTGAGTTCCCGGGGGAGAGGGAAAATCATTTGTTGGATCTACATTTTGGTGAGCTGCTTGTATTGCTAGAGACATCGCGCTGCTTAGTTTGTGGAAGTATGTTATGAACTTGTTGAAGCTGAGGTTGTTCAAAAAGTCAATCTACATGAGAGGACAGTGTGCAGAAGGAAACTTTTTTCTTCGCTGCAACCTTGTCGACTTGCTTTTATTGGATAGAAGGTGCAGGGGGCGAGGCTATAGTGGTTGCAGTGTCCTTCTGTTCCCCTTTTGAACAGATTCTGAAGAAACTGAATTTTGCAGTATGAGATACTAGCTTGCGACACTTTTTGGGTGGAATATTAGTTGGAACTACCTCTAGTATTCTGTAGATATGACCCCCCAAAGTAACAAGGACACTACGGGGTCGAGAGTCATAAATAGCATGGCATCTCCACATATATGGTTGGCCCAAGAGAACATCACAGACATCCAGTGGGGCAATATCACATAATACCTTATCCTTGAAGGGTTGGATGCCATATGACAATCGGCCCTATTGGCTGACACGGAGATCTTGTCCTTGCCGAAGTCACTCGATTTTTTATGGCTGTGGGTGTGGTGTTGTCGACAATACCAACTGTCTGACGACCTCTGCTGAGATGAGGTTTTTCTGGCTTCCTCTATCAACAAAAAAATGCAGCGGGATCCCCTTCACCCACATCTATGAATGAAAAAGGTGCTCCCCATCTTCAGGATCTATTGGTTCTTCTAGTTGAATTGTTGCGGTCGAGACAATAGCAATGGGGTCTATGTCAATGATCTGTAATTTACCAGTATTTTCAGAATCAGATTCTGAATCAAGGTTCGGCTCCTTGTCTTTGATCTTGGCCACCAATGACTTTTTTAAGTGACATTCATCGGTGTTGTGCCAGGGGCTTTTGTGGAAATCACACCATTTTTCGGTGTCATTCTTTGTCTTCCCGTGACCCTTCTTTTCCTGTGTCTTGGACTGGTTTTCGAGAGACTATTTGTTAAGGTTGTCTTTGTCATACTTTGGTTGTTGTGGATTTGCAGACCAAAATTCCCATTTGTTTTGGTGCTTCAATTTCTTCTCAATTTTCACAGCATATTGATAAGCAACACTAATTGATGAGATGTCCAGAAAATCCATTTCAGTCTAGATGTATCTGTGTAAAGCCCCACGGTATTTCAAAACCAAATGTCACTCGGAGTCTTTGATACCCAACTTAGTGCATAAGGTATGGAAGGTATTGGTGAACTCCGGAACTGCTTGGCCCCTCTCTTGCCGCAGTGTGGTCCATCTCATGTACTAGTCCTCATAGTTTCCAACAAGGTAATACTGTTCCTTTACCGCATCCACAAAAACATCCCAGGTGAGATTGGCTCCATATATTCTAGAATCCTCTGTGGAGCTTTTCTCCCAGTAAGTTTCCCACCAATGTTTGACATGAGGGAGATCTTTAAGGAGTGCGAAGGTGAAATTTTTTTTCTCGCAAAAATTGTGAACAGAGAAATAACCTTCTAGCAGAGTTAACTAGGGCTTCTACATCTATCTGTCCTTCAAATACAAGAATATAAAAATTAACTTGTACCTTGAAAGGCGAGGTTCCTCCAATGTTCCCGCTTGATGAAGATGCATCTGATGCTATCGACAGGCATTGAAGGATGTGGGAAAAATTCTCCATCATTTCGTCCCTCTGTCGCGTGAGAGCTNCAGTAAGTTTCCCACCAATGTTTGACATGAGGGAGATCTTTAAGGAGTGCGAAGGTGAAAATTTTTTTCTCGCAAAAATTGTGAATAGAGAAATAACCTTCTAGCAGAGTTAACTAGGGCTTCTACATCTATCTGTCCTTCAAATACAAGAATATAAAAATTAACTTGTACCTTGAAAGGCGAGGTTCCTCCAAAGTGCCCGCTTGATGAAGATGCATCTGATGCTATCGACAGGCATTGAAGGATGTGGGAAAAATTCTCCATCATTTTGTCCCTCTGTCGCGTGAGAGCTTGCTCAAGCAATAGATTGATAGGATCGTCTGCTCCATTGTTTTTCTTTTCTTTCACCATTGAGGGTTTCTTGGGTGTGCAAAAGAGATTGTCTTTAAGAGAGAAAAGTTCAAGACTCAACTTGCTATACTTGGAGCTCGTCGGGGAAATGCACTAAAAAAACAATCAAGAGTAGTCTGCTCTGATACCACTGATCTGGATTATTTTCGGCACGAAATGAGAGCAGAGATATAATAAATAAATGCACAGAGATATCGTGTATATCCAATAATATAACATAAATATATCAGAGATGAAACCATAAACACAGTGATACATTAATACATGATTTCTATTAATGAAATAAATGTACAGAGACTGTAAAAATACAGAGTGAAAGACTCGCTAGAATGGTGGCAGCTTATCTCTGAGAAGAGATGTGACGACTACTCGCATTCGCAAGAAGATGATTACAATGAGGCTTTGAAGGCCTTTTTACAATAAAGAGGAATTCAAAAACCCTAGACATCCAAAAACCTAACCCTAGGAGATAAAGCGCCAAAAGTCATGTGGGTCGTGTTTGGGTAAGTCAGTACATCAACTTCCCGGGGTTGTAACTTTTTTATACGATCTTCGTTTTAGGCGTATGATAGCTCGTTGGAAAGGTATCGTCAAGGAGATTCATTTTGGGGGATAAATAATGCCTTCAACTACCATTAATAACCTATATCTCGAAAAACCTTCATTTAGGCCCTCAAAATGGCCCTGTAAGTTAAAACTTGCCAAAAATAGTAAATTGCCAAAATTGCCAGAAAACTATTTTGAGCCAGTCGAAANAGTTCGGACCTCCATGGGGCTGAAGAGCCCATCAGATGGACGTTGGGATGGCAGAGGCAGGACAGCTTTGTGACGAGCCCGTACACAGAGAAGAAGGACGCCCTCATCAGGACGTTTTGGCACAGACCTGGTCTATGGGGATCAGCCCCTTGCAGATGAGACGTTGACCTAGCTGATTTGGATGCCACCCAGGGTTAGATGGACACTTTCTGGAGCAAATGGCAGCACGTTGGGCTTGTTTTGCACACTTAGCAGGCTGCAGGAGCCCCAGAGGGGCCAACGTCTTGGTTGCAGGATGATGATTTAGCCCTAAAAGGGGCAACGTCTCCCCTAAAGGGGCTTGACGCCTTGATTTTCTGCTCATTTTGGCATTTTAGCATGTAAAAGTGACAAATAAACTGGATAATGTATTGTTAGCCTTGTCGGCTATTTTGTAATTTGAAGGTCAAAGTATTGTATAAATAGAGGATGTTTTTCACTCTTTTAGATCATAACATAACTTGCTCTCATTTGAGAGGTGATTTTCTAGCTCTTGTTCTTGGCTTCTTGTCTCTTGGAGTGTGGCGCAACCTCTTGGGAGGATTATTTTTTGGCAAAGTGGTGCTCTATGCTATTGGAAGGTTTACAACTAGGGAATGGTT
>JZKD02S0203590.1:5294-17793 GCA_000966675.3 Picea glauca
ATGAGCACATCTTAGTACAATTTGAGATATTGCTTTGAATATTCATGGTTGTGGCTTTAACATGTTTTCTCCTAAGGCATAGAGATTGACCATTAACCATGATGTTTATTATGGCAATAGACGTACCCTCCATTGAAAATTGGTGAATGAATCAATCTTTTAATTAAAAACTCTAATTTTATGGTCAATAATTAAAGATGTTGGCATATTCTCCTCGTCTCCTCTAAATTAATGGATGGGATGTTGAAAATTAACTTCCTTGCATTTATCAATGCATATGTTTATCATTATTGAAGTTGTTTACATTTTCACATTTACCTAATAGGATTATGAAATTATCGTCTAGGTTTATCAAATGGCAGGGTTATAAACTATTCTTTCACATTTACTATTTTACTATTATCCAATTAGCCCATTACGTTTTCAAATGGCACCTCAACTTCCTATCACCACAACTCCACACATTTTCCACTAAGCTGAAAACATGGCCATTAAATGAATGGGATTTTGCAAATGTTGGCCTGGCTCTTTTGTGTTGGAGATGGAGGTAGTGGATTGATCAAAGAGATCAGGACTGCAAGGCCACATGATTATTCTCCTACAACTGCTAATGCACCCTCCCCCCCCACACTTTAGGGTTCCTCCTCCTCCTTGTCCAGCTTAATGATATCTAAGGTACACATCTCTATTCCTTTTCTTTCAATAATCTCGTTTTGTATTTTTATGTTGTTTCAATTGCATTAATGCTTCTCAAATAATGATAAATGATCGTCATTGTATTCAATCTATTTTCTTTGCATGATGAATATTATGAAGTTACTTTTCGAATAGTAGAAAATGTACAAGAGTACAGTGTGTATGGCTTGGCTTCTACGAAACCATCATCATATTGATCGTCTTGGAATGAGTCAATTCATTCCAATCTTCTTAGATCTTGTCGTGTGCACCCATTAGCATACAATGCCTGAAAATATATTCATTGTTAGTAATAAAAATGTCAATTGTTTCATTACATTGTGTTTCATGATTTTTTTTTTCTCTGGAATGAACACCTGGTGAATCAAAGGATCGACTGAGATGCACATCAAAACAACATAACTTACAATGAAACTTAATGGCCTTCTATGTGTAAGGCAAGGTACAATGAAACTGATCCGGATTTAGGAGCGGAATGAATTGTTTAACATACTGAATACAATAAACACAGAGATATGAAGAACAACAAAAATATCCAGTGAACAATATATTCTATTGATTAATGAAATAGTTTGAAACTATAAAACTACAGAACTGAAACACTTGCTTGAATGGTGGTAGTTATCTCTAAGAAGAGATGTGGCTGCTATGTGCATTCGTTTGAGCAAAATGATTACAATGAGGCTCCAAAACCCTATTACTCATGAATACCAAAACCCTAGACATCCAAAAACCTAACCCTAGGAGATGAAATTCCAAAAGTCATGTGGGCCCCTATGGGTAAGTTGGTACCTCAACTTCCCAGGGTCGTAACTTTTGCATGCGACCTTCGTTTTAGGCACGTGATAGCCCATTGGAAAGGTATTTCAGATGAATACACATTACGCCATCAAAATCTAATTTTGTCTATAGTTTTACTGTGACGAGCCAAAAAAACATTGTTTAGGGCCCCAAAACAGCCCTGGAAGTACATAAAAATGTGCTGACATGAAAACATACAAAATAAGCCAGTTGGATTAGGTGAGAGGTCACCAGTATCCACCTTGAAGATGTGTAGGGATTCAGATAGCCCCAGAAGTGTAGAACCCACAATTACAAAGAAGTACAGAAGAATGTGTTGAACTAAAAACGGACAAGAGGAGCCAGTTGGAATAGGTGGGTGGCTACCAATATCCACCTGGATCAATCCTCCCCCCTTAGGAAGCAATGGTTTCCATTGCGTTGAGTTCCCCCATCGGGTGAGGAAACTTCTGTTGGATTTGGCCCCGGGTGAGCCACTTTCCTTGGTGTAGGAGATGCCCTTCCTTGACAACCCGATAAAGTTGGATCCTCTATTGGCGAGTTCCCTTAACCTGTGTGTGCACTATATGATCAGTGGATGCGTGCTCCATGCAGTCAGGGTTGAGCTCTATTGGTGTCAGTTGTTCTGCAATCTCTGAGGTGTCCAATAATGGTGGAAAATATGGCCAAAGGAGGTCCACATTGAACACTAGGTGCAGGCCAAGGAAGAGTGGAGTGTTGAGCTCAAAAGCATTGCTACCCACAGCCTTGGTGATAGTGTAAGGCCCACGGTGAAGAGGGTGGAGCTTCCGATGGGGCCCTATGAGATGCTCCTTCTACAAATGTAACCAGACTTTATCTCCAACCTGAAACTAGTGTGATACCTTGTGTTGATCATGGCGCTGCTTGTACTTAACATTGGATTTCTCCAAAATCTCTTGGACGTGTTGGCGGATGTGTTGAATCCGCTCAATGAATTTGGTGGATTTGTCGATTGGAGATTGAACATGGGAAGAGTCTATCTGTGTGGTGGCAAGAGGTAGTGTAACATCAATGGGACCCAAGAGTTGGAATCCCAGCCCCACCTGAAATGGGCTATGGTCGGTGGAGCTATGGAGAGCCCTGTTGTAACAGTGTTGAACATATGGAAGACTCTCATCCCAT
Source organism: Picea glauca (assembly GCA_000966675.3). NCBI lineage: Eukaryota > Viridiplantae > Streptophyta > Pinopsida > Pinales > Pinaceae > Picea > Picea glauca. Next base: position 7,935 of record JZKD02S0203590.1, read on the forward strand.
GTACGTGGATATTATAGTTGTACATGCGCAGAATGTGCACAATCATCTGATTGACAACCTCTGTTTGGTCATCTATTTAGGGGTGGAAAACAGTGGATTTAGTGAGTTTGGTGTCCAACAGTGAAGAGAGACCCGACCAAAATGTGTTGAGGAACCTGATATCCCAATCGGAGATGATGGTCTGCGATATCCCAAAATGGACCCACACTCATTCGAAGAAGAGCTTGGAAGTATCGACTACTGTGATATTCTTCTTGCAGGCTATGAGGATGGCCATCTTCGAAAACTGATCAACGACCACAAATACATAGTCATTTCCTTGCTTGGTGAATGGAAGGCTAGACATGTAATCCATTGAGATGGATTCCCAAGGCTTCTCGGGAGTAGGAAGAGGGGTGTATAATCCTTTCTTATTGATGGATGGCTTGGCAATGGCACAGGTAATGCAAGATCAGATATACTTGCTGACATCCTGTCGAAGTTTTGGCCAATAAAAATGTTTCTGAAGACGACCATAGTTTTCTCCATGCCAAATTGTCTTGCCATCCGAATGTAGTGGGCTTCCCAAATCAACTTTGCACACTCGCTTGTAGGAACATAGAGATGGCCCAGATGGAATAATAGTCCCTCCTGAATGTGAAAATTGGTGACAGTCACGTCTGTACCCAAGCGCTGATAGGTGGTGGAAAATTCTGGATCTTGTCAATAAAGTTGGGGCCACTCAGATGCCTCATGTCCATAGGAATGGAGCACAGTGGTGAGTGAAGCCACGGGAAGTCTCCTGAGGCAGTCAATGACACGATTTGATATCCATGTCTTATACTTGATGTTGATATGGAACTGTTGCAAGTAGGTGGACCACTTATGATGGTGGTCATTCTACAATTTCCCCTATGTCTGTATGAACTGCAGAGGTTTTTGATCAGTTTGGATGATTGTCTCCTTTCCCATAATGTAATGTTTCCATTGACGACAGACTTATACAATGGAATACATTTCCTTGTCATAGGTGGGGTATTTACGGACAGTATTTGAGAGTGCCTCACTATGGTATTCCACTGGATGACCATGTTGAGTGAGAATTGTGCCTACCACATAGTCAGATGCATCAGTCTCAATCTCGAACGGTTGTTGTAGATCGGGCAAGGAGAGTACTAGAGATGAGCACAAGCGATGCTTCAGATCATTGAATGCTCGTTGTTGTTCCTTCCCCCACATGGACGTTTCCCTTCCACCTCCCTTGGTCACCTGGCTAAGGGCCCATGCAATATGGGAGAATCCCAACACGAACCATTGGTAGAATTTGGCCAATCCTAAGAAGCTTCGAAGCTCGGTTAGTGTGGTCAGGGCTGGCCAGTCACGAATGACTTGGATCTTAGTTGGATCAACATGTACCCCATGCACATCAACAATGTAGCCCAAGTATAGGACCCTGTTCATGCCAAAAGATCATTTTTCCAAGTTGGAATATAGCTTGTGCTTCCACAGAGTGCTCAAAACCCTATTGAATATGTCGCATGTGCTCCTCCCAAGTTCTACTGAAGATGAGGATGTCATCCAAATATACCACCACAAAAGAGTTGGTGAAGGGTCTCAATACATCATCCATCAACCTCATGAAAGTGGTTGGTGCATTTGTTAAGCCAAAGGGAATGACCAACCATTCAAAGTGACCTTCTTTATATTTGAAGGTTATCTTCCATATATTAGTTGGTTCGATGGGAACCTGGTGGTAGCCAGACTTTAGGTCAATCTTGCTGAAGAAATTTTCCCCCTTTAGTTGGTCAAGAAGGTCATCAATCCTGGGAATTGGGTACTGGTTCTTGACTGTGATTTTGTTTAAGTCTCTGTAATCAATGCAGTACTGCCAAGTCTTGTCCTTCTTTTGCACCAGTACAATCAAGATTCCGCAAGGGGAGGAGATGGGTATGGTGTGCCCCTTGTGAAGAAGCTCTTGGATTTGATTCCTGATTTCGTCATTTTCCATTAAGGAGCGACAATAGACTGGTCCATTAGGTAGAGGTGCACCAAGGTTCATATCAATTGGATGCTTGACTTGGCAGTGCGTCGGTACTCCAGTCAGTGAGGAGAATATGTCTCTGTATTCTTCCACGATCTCGTCCACTTGCTTCTACTGAAAAGACAGGCTTTGTGTAGGGGTCATGAATGTGGCGATGATCTTATGTTTATTGTGAGCATGGATTACAAAGAAGACGAACTTCCCAGTCCATGAAATGACCTTATTGCATTGCTTAGCAAAGATTAAAGAAATAGTGGTAGGCGGCGCTACCTCTGGTATCCTTTTCAATAGTCTACCCAAAGTAATAATAACACTATGGGGTCTAGACTCATACACAACATGATGCTTCCACAAATATGTTGTCCTAAAAGAACATCACAAACTTCAAGGGGAGAAATTTCACACAGTACATCATCTTTGAAAGGCTTGATGTCGTAGGGCAGACAACATTGTTGGCTGACATAGAGATCTCTCCCTTGGAGAAGCTAGTCGATGGTGTAGGGTTGTGGTTGTGGTGTCGTTGGTAGGTCCAATCGCTTGACAACCTCTACTGAGATCAGGTTCTTCTGACTTCCATTGTCAACAATGAAATGAAGAGGATGCCTCTTTACCCACATATGTGAGTGAAAGAGGTGTTCTCCTTCCTCTGGTTCTTCTGGTTCCCTTGGTTGGAATTTGGTGGTAGCAATAGTGGCATTGGGTTTAGCATCGATAATCCGCTTCCCTTTTTCTGGATTTGATTCAGAATCAGAATCGACCTCTGACTCCAATGACCATTACACTTACTTTATGTTTCATATTCCTTCTCCACATGGATTAGGTTTCCAACAATCCCCCCTCGTTAATCCGAAGGGGTGTATGTGAGTCCAAGGTGAGAGTTGAAATATAAAGGTGGGTAGTTGAAATATGGAAGTGTACATTTGATGATGGATGAATGTGCTGTCTGAATCTGGTGGTTTTGGGATGACTACAAACCAAATGGCTAGTAGAAGTTGATGTCTTATACTAAATGGTGATGGTCGTTTAAGGGAGACCACAAACCAATCTAGTGGTTTAATGATGACCACAAACTCTTGAACCTTGTTCTAGGCTCAATTGTTCCCGGAACATTTCCTAAGTTAGCTAGAAGTTGAAGCTGGTGTCTTCATCTAATGGAAATTGCTCTTGAATGTTGGTTTAAATATGACCACAAATTATTGTCTAACATAAGTTGAAAGTCTTCTACTAAGTGGTGTTTTAAGGAAAACAACAAACCATTGTCTAGCATAAGTTGCAATTATTCTACTAAGTGGTGGTTTAAGGGAAAACCACAAACCAATCACGCTCGCTTATTATTCCTCGATTGATAGGATTTTGAAACTAGAAGCTTGAATTCCAATCCTTGATGTCATTCCCCCATGTAAGGGACAAGGCGAGAAGACGAAAATATGTCCACTGCAAGATTTGACAATATTCAAGATTAGATTCATCGGTATGATTGACATATCTTCTTCATTGTTGATGACCATCACCAAGAAGGAATCCACCCATGGTGGTTCTTTACTCCCGCAGTTGTCTTGCATTTAAAAAACCTATCTAAAGGATGATTGTGCTATCCACAATGCTTGCAAGGATGAATATCGAAACATTGATCTTTCATGTGGCCAACTCACTAACAATTTTGGCATATCAAAATCTACTCTTGAAATCTAGCAGGTGAATGTGAAATTTGTTGAAGCAATCCAACACTCTGGAATTGGATCGGTTTGGTGTAATCCAGATTATGAAAGGTGACATCATTTTCATATATGATATCAGTTATGTGCTTGTTATTTATGATTTCCTCCCAAGGTCTGATGATTGGCTTGGAAAGAGGAAGTTGAGCTTCTGAAGTTATCTCACTGAATTTCTCTTGTGTTGGTTGTTGGTCTGAATTAGCCTCATCATCTTCTTCATCTTTGAAAAGAGGGTTCTGAACAAGGACTAGTTCATAATGTTGTCACATATTCTTTTACTCAAGTGCATCGTGAAGAAGTCAAGTCTAAGTTTGAAATAGTTCTGCCTTGTCTTGTGAAACTTGCAAGTAGGTCACAATAGACTGAAAATTTGTTTTGTCAATGGTGACTATATTTTCCACAGAAGAGAGGATGTCGGCTTACCTTTTATCCATCTAGTCTTCTTATACTGGTCTTGAGGATTCCTTATGGGGTATTTTTTTCTCATTGATCCTTACAGTTTGACCCTGGTTCATAACTAAGAAGCTTCCCAACAAAATCCCTTAAAGACTATTTTCCCCTTTGGCAAACCAGAAGGCAACACAGTACAAGGAGTGCACTGCACAATCTCACTCGAGATAGCTCTATGGGTGGATGCAACACTTAGGTGTTTGTAGCCTGGGATTGAGAGAGATCTATGTTTGTGCGTCGTAACCTTTATTTAGTCCATTTAACATCTAGTTATAACATTTATTCTATGCATGCATGTAAAATACCAGATCTACTTAGTTACTTCATTCATTCAACATTCATCAACTAATCAGACACAAAGATGGATTCATACAGTCACATAACACAATTTTATCGTGGTTCGCCCCCTCCTGGGCTACGTCCACAAAGATTTGGCTATCAATCTTTTATTATAGTCTAGAAATATATCACGCCGTGCTTGGTTATAGTCTTAGTTCCTCCTCTCTCCCACAAGATCCTCGATCCTATTAAATTACTACTCGAGGAGGCCCTCAAGAAACAAAGGAATGCAATGATGGACAACTTTGCCCAGATCCTTCAACGGTTGCCCACTGGAAATGCATCTACATCCAACAACCACTCTGGAGGTGCCACTCCTTTTAAGGTACAAGTAAACTTTAACATTCCCATATTTGAGGGCCAAATAGATGCAGATGGCGTTGATAGATGGTTGAATCTGCTAGAAGGATATTTCTCGGTTCATGACTTTTTCGACCAAGAAAGGATTATTTTTTCACTCCTTAAAGCCGCCCCCCATGTTAATGACTAGTGGGAAACCTACTGGGAGCAACAGAGCAAGGGGGAACCCTCTCTGTTCTTGGTCGTACCCACTTGGAATTCTTTCTGAGACACCATCAAGGAACAATATTATCCTGTGGGGAGCTATGAGGACAAATACATACAATGGACTACGTTGCGGTAGCAAAGAGACCAAGATGTGCATGAGCTGATGAATATGTTCCATACCCTATGCACAAAGTTGGGTATCAAATATTCGGAGAAACATTTGTTGTTAAAGTACCGCAGTTTTCTTCATAGATACATTTAGGAGGAAATGGAGTTCCTCAACATCTCCTCGCTTGGTGAGGCATACTAGTATGTTGCCAAGATTGAGTAGAAAGGTACCCCCAAACCGTCGAACAAAGGACCAAGCCAAGGAGGGGCGGCCCAGGACAACCTGCCAAAGCCGCAAGCAAAGAACAACATCATGAAGCTAAAAAAGGACACGGGGAAGTGGTGTGAGTTCCATAAGAGCTCCACTCACAACACAAGTGAGTGTCAAACCAAGCAGTCCCTGGTAGCCGAGTTGAAGGCTTCTGAATCGGATGCAGGCTCCGAATCTGAATCAGAACTCGATAAGGGGAATGACAGGGGGAAGCAGATTATCGATGCAGATCCCAATGCCACCGTTGCCACCACGAAGATCCAGAAGAAGGAACCAGAAGATCCAGAGGAGGCGGAGCACCTCTTCCATTCCCAGATGTGGGTAAAGGGTTCCCCGTTACAGTTCATTGTCGACAGTGGGAGCCAGAAGAACCTCATCTTAGTAGAGGTTATGAAACGACTGGGCTTGTCGAAAACAACACACCCAAAACCATACACCATCAGGTGGTTGCACCAAGGATAGGACCTCCGTGTAAGCCAACAATGTCACCTTCCCTACAGCATCAAGCACTTCACGGATGAGGTATTATGTGGCATTGTTCCTCTTGATGTTTCTGATGTATTATTAGGCCAACCATACTTGTGGAAGAGACATGTTGTGTATGAGTCCAAGCCTTGTGATGTTATTATTACTTGGGGCAATAAATTGTACAGGATACCTGAAATAGCACCACCTACAGCCATCTCTTTGGTTACTACAAAACAATGTAAAAATCTCAAGCAAGGGTGCCTCTACACTATCAGGTCAAGCACCCCATCGATTTGACCGCAGGTGTGTCATTGCCCAATGGACCAATCTATCACCGCTTTGTTCTAGAGAATGACGAAATCAAGAGGCAGATTCAGGAGCTATTGCAGAAAGGTCACATACGACCGAGTTCATCACCCTGTGGGAGCCCAATCATGCTAGTGTAGAAGAAGAATGGGACTCAGAGACTCTGCATTGACTATCAGGCACTGAACAAGATCATTGTCCAGAATAGGTACCCGATCCCACGGATTGATGAACTTCTAGACCAACTCAAGGGGGTGAAATATTTCAGAAAGATCGACTTGAAGTCTGGGTATCACCAGGTACCAAACGAACCCTCTGATGTGTGGAAGACTGCCTTCAAATCCAAGGAGGGCCTTTTCGAATGGCTAGTCATGCCTTTGGGGTTGACGAATGGCCCTGCAACCTTCATGAGACTAATGGATGACATATTGTGATAATTCACCAACTCATTTGTAGTGGTGTACTTGGATGACATTCTAATCTTTAGCCAGAATTGGGAAGAGCACCTCCACCACATTTGACAAATCCTCCAAACACTACGGCAACACAAGTTGTGTGCCAATTTGGAGAAGTGCTCTTTTGGCATGACCCAGTTTCAGTATATGGGATACATTATTGATGAGCGGGGGGTGCATGTGAATCCAGCAAAGATCCAAGTCATTCGGGATTGGCCAGCCCCAACCACCCTAACAGAGCTCCACATCTTTTTCGGTCTTGCAAATTTCTACCTCGGGTTTGTGTTGGGATTCTCTCATATCACTTGGCCCTTGCAGTTCGTATAGACACAAGGGAATTTGCAGAACGATCGTCATCAGAAGTGGTCCACATACCTACAAGAGTTTAATTTGAACATTAAGTACAAGAAAGGAAGCACCAATAATGTTGCAGACTACCTCAGCCGACTCCCTATCATGGCGCTAACCACGGTGCTCAACTCTTGTGGGCACGAGACTTTCGATTGGTCGCTTCTCTACAAAAGTGATCCAGAATTCGACCACACATACAATACGCTCTTGGAGGGTAAGAAAGTTCATAATTTTCACCTCCAAGATGACCTGCTATGTCACCTAGGACATCTTTGTGTTCCTTCAAGTGAGCGTGCCAAGATTATTTCGGAGGTGCACTGCAGTCAGGTCACTAGGGATTTTGGGGTCAAGAAAACCGTGGCAGTACTGCAAAATTATTTCTATTAGTCGAACCTTCAACAGGATGTCAGGAAGTACATCATGTCCTACACTGCTTGTGTCATTTCCAAACCAACCATCAAGAAGCAAGGCCTCTATACTCCACTGCCCACCCCTAGTCAACCTTGGGAATCCATATCCATGGATTACATGTCGGGCCTTCCTTCTTCTAAGCATGGAAATGACTATGTTTTTGTGGTCATCGACATATTCTCAAAGATGTCCATTATGATGGCATGTAAGAAGAATATCATAGTAGAAGCCACTGCTAAACACTTCTTTGAGCAAGTGTGGGTACACTTTGGGATCCCACAGTCCATCATCTTAGATCAGGACAACAGGTTCCTCAGTACATTTTGGTCCAGCCTCTGGTTGATGTTGGACACCAAGCTCACCAAGTCCACATCTTTCCATCTACAAATTGATGGCCAGACAAAGGTCGTCAACCAGATGATTGTACACATTTTGTGCATGTACAACTCAAAGCATCCATGCACATGGGATGAGAGCCTCCCCTATGTACAACACAACTACAATCGGGCTCTCCATAGCTCAACCAGCTACAACCCCTTTCATGTGGGCTTGGGATTCCAGCCACAACCCCTTTTATGTGGGCTTGGGATTCCAGCCACTATGTCCCATTGACATAGCCATGTCATTTGCGACTACTCAGGTAGATTCATCCCATGTCCAGTCTGAGGCTGACAAGGCAAAAAACTTCATTGAGCGCATTCAACACATCCGCCAACAGGTTCATGACATCTTGGACAGAGCCAATGCTAGGTACAAGCAGCGACATGATCAACATTGGGTGCCACACAACTTCCATGTGGGTGACAAAGTGTGGCTACATTTGCAAAAGGAGTGCCTCGTTGGACCCTGCTGCAAGATTCGCCAGCTGGGATATGGGCCATACACCATCACCAAGGTTGTAGGGAATAATTCCTTTGAGCTTAGTATTCCACCATTCCTTGGTATTCACCCAGTGTTCAATGTCAACCGCCTTCAACCCTACTTTCCACCTCTACTGGACACATCTGACATGGCAAAACAACTCACACCAACAGAGTTAAACCTAGATTGCATGGAACAAGCCACAATTGATTGGATTATGGACACACATATCAATAACACCCGCCAGCAGAGGATCCAGCTATATCTAGTTGTCAATGTAGGCCAACCCCTTCACCAGGGCAAGTGGCTCACCAGGGACCAAGTTCAACAGAAGTTTCCTCATCTCATGGAGGAACTCAACGCAATGGGGACCATTGCTTCCTAAGGGGGGAGGAATGATCCAGGTGGATATTGGTGGCCACCCACCTATTCCACTTGGACCCACACCATTGTTTCTTTCGGTTTTTCAGTTTTCTTAATTGTAGCACAATTTACTATTTTTAATAGTTTTTTGGGTCCTGAACTTCCGGAGCCGTTTTGAGGCCCTAAACGATGTTTTTTGGGCATGAATGCTCTGACGAATATGAGTCTGTTTCGACCTAGATATTTTCTTTCAACAGTGTATTCCTTTGATAAATCTTTCTAACGATGTATCATGTGCGTCAAATGGAGATAATATGCCAAAGTCACGACCCTGAGAAATTGATGTACTAGTTTACCCCAACGAGGCCCATATTCTGGCGTTTCATCTCCTAGGGTTAGGTGTTTGGATGTTTAGGCTTTTCCATTGTTTCTCAATAATATATAGGCCTTCGAGCCTCATTGTAACATAGATTCCATAGGCCAGTAACCGCCACATCGCTTCTCAGAGATAAGCTACCAGCGACCGAGCTATTTTATTTCCATTTTGTCTGTAAGCATATTTCAAACATTTGTTGTTAATGAAATGAAGTTTTACTTCCGCTGCATATCTGCGTTTATGTGTATTTTTGTATTTCATTGTGTTCCTGCATAAATCTGGATCAAAGAAATAATCAACAGGTCTTTTTGAAACTTCACCTACGTGAACAAGCACTTGGGCGCAAGCCTCCTCCCCGTGACCACTGGCTGGGACCACACGCTTAACCAAAAGACGCTTCGAAACCTCAAACCTCAGGTATTCCGTTGCGAGTCACCCCAACTCTCCTGACTTCCAAACTCTCAAACTAGCATCTAGTGAGTGCTAGCTCTTATCCTTTAGCCTCCAACAACGTGACCTCTAGCTAGAACCTGGGGCTCAAACTTTGAGCTTTTCGTGACTTCGCACCTCGCGTCGTTAGAATATAGCTCACTTCCCTTTTATCCAAATATTAACTTCCGAAATCCCCCTAGACAATCAACGGTCCTTATCTCTCCCGCAACTGATGGTCAAGATCCACTTCGCGAATCAAGACTTTGCGTCTCGGGATTTCACATTCCGAGACTTCGCATCTCGGGATTTCGCATTTCGGGACTTCACGTCTCGGCTATCGAAAAAATACATTGAAGAATATAATAGCAACAACTTCAAAATTGTTGTATGTTTGAAAAAACAACAGATTTCAGTGGATGGATATCG
>JZKD02S0203624.1:10934-22272 GCA_000966675.3 Picea glauca
GACAAAATGTTGCAAATGGATTTGAACACTCCCTATCACAAGATACTATTGTGTGTTTTGTTCTTTGGAGAGTGTGTCTCACTGCCTATTCCAAATCTCTATCCTAGCTAATGTTGGTGTAAAAGAGCCCTAGAAAAAGTTACTAGTTGAATTTTAGAGTTTCGCAATATTATTAAAGGTTGTTGTTACTCAAGAGGGAGATAGGAATGAAACCAATGTGATGTGAGACTTTGACCCAATAACGTGCAAATACAAATGAATAATGCAAAATTTCATTTGATGAATTCTATCTACAGTAGGGAGAAATAATTTTTCTGGAACAATGCAAACTACGATGTACAATTCCTTTCTTTGAATGTAGTACCAAACAATCATCAACAATGTAATTTCACTATTCATTCTCTTTCATTGTTTCAAATGCCAATATTTTCTGAATAAATGATTGCTTAAAAGACTAAAAAGAATTTGATTTTTTCCTTTCGAGAAACCAAAACAGATATGTAACTAAGAAAGGATAAGCAATCAATGAAAATAAAGAACTCAACAAACACCCAAATCGATCTTTCAATGAAGATAAAAATAAAAATTGATAAGAAAAAGTCTCTTCAAATATGAATAAGAAATTATTTTTTGATCATTAGGAAATCCAGAAGATGTAACCAACCTACAAATCCAAATCCAAACCAAGACGTTTGATCAAGCAAGCACTCAGACGCAAATCCAGATATTATATCCTTAATAAAAATAAAAAATAAAGATTGAAAAAATATCAAAAGAGAGGTGTTCAATTTTCGAAACCAATCAAGATCGAGCTGAAACAATCAATAAAAGTCAAGAACTGGCATTAAAAATCCTTGCCCAGCTGACCTAAGCAAAATTGGGACATAGTAGAATCCAAAATCCAACACAAAAAAAAAATTCAAATGTCGCCGCAGGCAGGCAGTATAACACAGTGCAGAAATGAATGATTTACATGAGCCAAAAACATGCAGGGTGCGGAAATCTCACGCTGGAAGGAACTACCAAGGTGTGGAAATGAATGGTTTCTGTAGGCTATCTATAAGATGCAGTGCAGACATGTTTGAAAAATCAATAAATTTGGGGAAAAAGGCAAAACATTTAAGTGGGCTTTTAAACCCAGCGAGAGTGAATGGGTCTCCCAGAGACTCAGACATTGATATCAAGTAAAAAGAATAGGTCAAAAGCAAATGACCAACAAAAAACCACAAACTAGTTGTTTCTCCCCAGTGGAGTCACCAATTTTTTTATTGGGTAAATCGGTAGATGTGGACCTGAACTAATCCCCCTCGATCCACCTGGATATAGAACAAAACAAGACGGAACAAGACGCCTTCCCTAAGTTGCAATCATTGAGTTTACTATCCAAAAAGGAATAGTAACATACCTTATGAATCACTTCCTTATATTTTTTTTGTCCCTACTTCACTCTAGTGCTATTGTAGAATCAGATCTGCGATAACACAAACCAACTGACATGAAATAAATAATAGTAGAATTCAATGACAACCTAAACATGTGATTAAGGAATAATGTAATAAAATACTAATCATTTTATGGGAAAGAGACGTGTCACCGTATTATATTAATGAAAAGTGGAAGATACAACCAAATTGTCTTGATGTCACAAGTTCCCTTTTAGTGGTCCTTTGTCCCAACACACAAATACACTTGCTCCGAAATTCACATGAAGATAATCCACAAAAACTTGATGGACAAATGGAGGCCTCAAGCATCACTAAGAATAGGATTCTTCACACAATCTTCAACCTATTCTCTCACCAATTCTTTGCTTGATCTTGCTCAATTGTGCTTAACCTTTTCCATGAGAAGCCCATGATTATATAGGATAAGGTGAAGTGGTTAAAAGGATGAGGATGATCCCACCAAATTAGAGAAACCAGTAGGATCGCAACCATACGGACGCCACCTCATATTCTAGAAGATTCCCCTTCTAGAAACTTCATGAAACCTCTTTCCTCTTTTATATTTGGAATGTCGCCACACCATGCCTATATAGCAGCCTACAGAAATCCCATGGGCTATCTATAGGGTAGCCTGCGGAAATGATGGATTTCCACACTGTGTAGTATGGGCAGCCTATAGACCCTTTCTAAAAGGTAGCTTTGTAGAGGAGGAAAGAAGTTGCTCTTCTTAGGAAAAATTCATGTTGGGATCTTGAACACATGTCTATGATATCATCATTAGAATGACCAAAATAATGTGTAACATGGCCTATACTCTATTTGGATTGATCCTTGCCCCTTCAGCTGACACAACATGCCCCAATAATTTACCCTCTCCCATGGAAAACAAGGAATTCTTAGGATTGAGGGAGGGACCAAACCTTTTGCACTTCAAGAAGACTTTCTTCAGATGATGACAATGCTCTTTTTCATACCTTGAGAAAACTGTAATGTCATCCAGATAGATGACTACAAATTTGTCTCTTTCCCCAATGAAGGCAATGTCCATGGCTCGCTGGAAGGTTTCTCTTGCATTCATCAATCCAAAGGGCATTTTAGCATACATGAAAGTGCCCCAAGGAGTAGTGAAAGTTCTCTTCTCTCTATATTCAGAGAGGACAGAGATTTGATTGTAGCCAGAGAATCCATCAATCATAGACATCGTGGATGAGCCAGTCACTCATTGCAAAATGTGCTCCATCTTGGGCAAGGGGTAGTTATCCTTTTTGGAGCTCCTGTTCAAATTTTTGAAATCAACACATAATCTGATTTCTCCATTCTTCTTCCTAACAGGGACTAAATTATCTACCCATTCTGAAAACCTCAAGGGGATGATGATCTGGGCATCTAGAAGCTTCTTTACTTCCCTTTCCATGATAGGAAACAACATAGGTTTTATTTGTATGAGTTTCTGCCTGAAAGGCTTGGCCTCTTCTTTCAAAGGGATTTTTTGTTCCATGATGTTTGTGTCATATGTTCTTAAGTATTCATATTTCCAAGCAAAAACATGAGTAAACTCCCTCAACAAATTGACATATTCAACCCTTTTCTCCTTTGATAGACTGTTAGACAACTTGACATACCTAGGGTCCTCCTATGTTCCTATATTGCATTCATTCACATCATCCTCTTTGGTTGAACCTTTAACCTTCACAACAACATAATTTATGTCAAATAATCTCTCCAAAGGGACTAGTCCCTTTGGAATATGGTTACTCGACAACTGGACAATATGATGGTCAGCCATTTTATTAAGAAAAACATCATCATGAGGGATTTCTTCAGTATCTTGATCCTAATCAATATGAAAATCAACAAATTCATCAACGGTCTCAAGAAACTTTTTGATCTCAGGATCATCCTCGAAGACCTTCCAATGCTTGACATTGTCAGGAATAGAGGGTTTGTATATTACTTCTACCTCATACTTGAGCTTTGAGGGTAAAGGGACCCTGAAACTACTTGTTGAGTCAGCCAATGAATCTTCCATAGTGTTATCCTCTCTTGGAATGAAAGAAATATTAAAATCCGAGAAGAAATTGTCAACAAGATCCCAGAATTCATTTTTGTAGGCCCTTAACTTGGGGTTTTTAGCCTGATACAGATTTCTGACCTGTTGTACAATTAACTCAGCATCCCCGAATACTACTAGCTCTTCAATATCCATGCCTTTGGTATCTCTCAAACCCAAAACAAGAGATTCATAATCTGTCACATTGTTTGTTGTTTCAAATTCGAGCTTAAAAGACAGAGATATTGTCTCTTGGGTAGGGGAAATGAAAACTACCCCAGCCCCGACACTTTCCTTAGAGGAGGCTCCATCAAAAAACATTTTCCAAACATAGACATTAGAAGGAGGGTCTTGGGATGCTTTCTGATTACAATAGGCACTTGAGGACCATCAGTGAGTTGTAACATGTTGGTTCCCAGATCAGTATCTACTGCAAAAATGGGGTGGTTGGTCATATTTGCTTCATCACTGATGATGTAAGAAAGTTGTGCTTCCCTGTAAATCCTTCTTTGTTCACCTCCAAACATAGGAATAGTGGCATATGAAATATCCATCTACAACGTTCCCCCTAGTATTTTTATCCAAGATCTAGACAGAAGCATCCAATACTTAGGGGGAACATCAGCCACCATGATATCCATGACCACACTCTTCATTGGCAACTGAAACAATGAAATAGCCAAGTCTTTAATAACACTGAGCCACTTCACCTTCATGGAATCAAATGAGTACAAGTCATGATAAGTATTTGTGACCTCCAACCCGAGCTCCTCCATGACAATATTAGGCATAATATTATGAGAGGCCCCTGAATCCATCAAGTAGTTGTGCATCACCTTATCATGGATGTTCAATGAAGTATAGAAAGGAGGGGATGAGTCATCTCTATATTCCACCAAAGGTCCCAGTATGATAGCGGGATTTTCATCTTGGATATTGACTGAATTTGTGGGATAAGATGAAGGCTCAAACTATAGCATTTTGGAGAGGTACCTTTTGAAATCCTCATGCTTAACTAGCTCCAAGAAAGGTACAGGAATTTTAAACTTTTGAATTTCATTCTCAAAGCTAAAAGAAGGGGGAGGCTTCATAATCCCCTTTACTTCTGGGATAGGGTTCTTGATTATTGGTTGGGGGTTCTATGTCTCCTTTTCTTTGTTGCTAGCAGCCACCTTATTAACATGATGCTTTGTTCTAGTCAGTTTCTCATGACTATCAGGTTTTACCTCTTTCTTCTTGGACTTGAGGTTATATATATTTGGGTTGTCACTGGTTTTTTCTCCTCTGCTCATCTCATTTAGTTGGCTACCCACAAGGGAATCTTCATATGAAGACTGGGTTAAATGAGGGGATGAAGGGGTGTCGCCAATGCAATGGATTTCAGGATCAACTTCTTCTTCCTCTCCTTATGCATCGGTAACCAAGTTGTTTTGGAGAGGGGCTTGGATTTTTTGATCATCTCTATCCCTATTTCTTTGATCTCTTTGGATGATCTAAAGAGCATTATTTGGTCTTCTGAAATTTCCCTTGTTATCAATACTTTGGGCATTCTTATAGCCTTGTTTCCCTTCAAATTATAATCTCTCCATTTCTGCAGAAAGTGATTTTACTAGCTTTTCTAACTCATCCACTTGAGGGTGGGAAGCAGAGGGACTAGAGGTTGAAGCTTTGGACCTTCATTTTCCTCTGTCTCTATCAACCTTACTCCTAAGTTTATCAACCACCAATATATTGGATTCTACTTCAAGGGTTGTGTCTTGCATATGAGCCAAGGAGCTAGCTCTTCTTTCTCTCAGCATGAGGAAAAACTTGGGTTCAAAGGCACTAGCATAAGCGATCTTGGTAGAGGTTTCAGTAGGCTTAATCTCATTGGGGATCTTATTATACATCTTATTAAATCTCTTGGAGAAGTCTGAGACAAATTTCCCTTCTTCTCTCTTAAGAGATTTGAACTCTGTCATGTAGTAAAGGAAGTATTTTTTATCCCCCCATTGTCTTAAGAATGCATCATCTAGAGCTTCAATCCTACCAATAGATCCAGGATTCAGACCCTTGAACCATTTTCTAGCCTCTCCATCTAGGCTCTGTACAAAAACCCTCAACCAAACATCTTCATTTTCAATATTTAGATTATCTGCATAACTGTAAAAGGTTGAAAGGTGCTCTTTAGTAGTTATGTCTTCCTCTCCTATAAACTTGGGCATGTAATTGAGGTAATCCCTAGTTGGGAGGGGATTCATAGGCTAAGGAAAAATAAGAGGGTCATACCTAGCAGCCACTATGATGTCCATTATGTTTCTGGGAGGATTAGCACCTGCCATTAGGATGTGGACTGTAGGAGAAATAGGGGGAGATGGATTTCGGACAAGCGAGGTTGGAACTATGTTTCTAGGGGAGAACATAAATAGTTGAGTATTCAGGGAGAAATATGTGGGGTTCAAGGGAAAATAATTTTCCCCCTCTTTATATGTAGATACTATGACAGGAGGAGGAGGAGGAAAAGCCAAAGTGGGACAACCTTTAGAGCTTCTGGTTCTGAACCACTTTACAATCTCAGGGGAGACAGGGGTGCCAAAAATTTCTTCTAAATGAAGTCTATAAGGAGAGAATTCAACAGGGAAACTCCCAAAACTTAAAATTTTCGAAACTCCAATAGATGGTATAATAGGAGAACTAGATGCAGCTACTGGAGTTTTTAAATAAGAATGATGTAAATTACCAGAATCCTCGAATACAACAGCTGAAATCTCTTCTCGAGGGGTCTTTCCTTTTCTGATAATATTTTCTGGGTCTGCTTCAAGTGTAGACAGAGGCAGCTGTGGAGTAGACCTCATGTGTCTTCTTTTGGGAGCCACAACTGAAACAATGGAGTCGCCAAGTGCAAGTTTCAATATTCAAGTTACTTATTTCGGATGCACCTTTAGAATCAAATTTCTTTGTCATTCTATCCTAGGGAAATTTCTTCAATTTGTTCCCTGGCAGCAATACCACAAATTTTATCACTGAGAGTCACCCTCAAATTGCGAGAGGATAAGCCCAATATCCATTAGAATGTTTGGTGGATGTTGGTTTTATGAGTGGAGGTCAAATGGACAAAACTCAGTACAGGAATGATTCTAACACAGAAACTGGGCAAGAAATGCACAAGGAAGTGAGGGCCTCATTAACTTCAGTCATTGAATTGAGTTTAAGAGCGAGAAGAAGGAAGACTTAGTGAGAAAGTGTAAAATTCTTCCATGGGCATCAGACTTTCAAGCAACTTGGTGAAGAAAAACTCAAGCTCAAGAGTAGTCTTGAACTCAAGCGTCAAACATTGAAATATGTCACAGGAACACAGTCACAACAACATAATGATCAAACCTACATCACAATGAAACTATGCCAACTCGACTAGATCCTCCATGTCTGAGCCTTTCATCTTAAGAGGGAATAAGACAACAAAGAAGCTGACTAAAACAATCATAGTATTACTATAATTAAATCTATATTACAATAAAACTATGACCCTCGACTGGATCTTCCATGCCCGAGTGTTTTAGTACAGTTTTTATAGAGAAATGAAAGAAGATGACTTCTATTAATGTGAAAGTATCAAATTTGATACATAACCAGAGAACAACTCTAACATCAAAACATTACAAAATAGGGAGCTATGCTCAACCTGTTGACCCGTTTAACAAATTCTCACATTGATCTATTTATACTCGGACCCATTTACAACTGTTGTAAGTGTGACTTGATCCAACAGTCTTGTCTAAAGATTTTTTCCTTTGTACATCCTCTATCGTACTGCGCATGAATCTTCCTTGAGATGATAGTTTTGATCTTTCCATCGGGGCTTCCATGCATTATATTTATGGAGTGAGTCGAGGTTTCAACTACCGACCTGTGTCCATTTAATGATATTTCCTCAGGATCGAGAACAGTCCAGATAACCAAGGGGTGACTACCTGCTATGATTAAATATGATGTTGAATGAGCATACAAATTCAGGGCCATTGGTCTGATCGAGGTCTGTGACTGGGACAGTCCTGCTATTTTAGTGCCACCGTTGAATTTTTATCCATCCACCAACTCTGGGATGCATTAGACCTCGTGTGCAATGACATCAAATTTGGTGTTTAAGACCCTTGGACGCAGAGAAACGGATGAGCGCCTTGTGTCTTTGGCCTTAATTCAATGTGACCTCGGGATGTGACCCGACACTTTATGTCAAATGGTGTTTCATAACTTCATGCTTAGGAGGTATTCACAACACCTGCCTCCATATCTCTTGATACCCTAATCGGTGAAACCACCCTACCTAGATCAAAAATCGGACCTACTTTACGGTCGATGACTGCGATTGCTTCTGCGGAACCTTGAGTCGGTCGACTATATGCAATTGGCACTGACTTATATTCCTAGGTCCACCTCCCACATGACCTGGGGCCATGACTCGGGGCCCAACTCCTGAGTTCTTTGCAACTTCACACTTCACAAAGTTGGTGCTCTGTCTCTTGCAAATTCTCTGAATCGTGAATTCACTTATCTCCTGCCACATGGCCTTTAGATATACAATCCACAATGACTCAAAATTTTAGGACTTTGGAATCCTGTTGATGTGACTACAAAGATCAACGAATCTCATTGAATGGGATCGAGGGCCTTAATTGTCTCTGACTTTTGGAAATTCAGAATTTGGAGAAAAATGAGAGGAGAAGTCCCAAAGATATCGAAATCAAAATCAATCACGACCATCTGTTGGGAAAGGACATGCGACACTTGATTTTGTATTCTAGAGTTTGCATGGTGCTAATCCTTGCACAACTTCATACTTTCGAATGCATGAGGGCTGCTAACTTGAACTTCATAAAGAATCTTCGCCATTGAAAAATAAACTTTCCCGATCACTTGATTCGAGTCTACAATGGATCACTTAGAGCATTACACTTTGTGCCCATGGTTGTTTCCTATGTAAAAAAAGACTTGGAAGACTTGGAGTGGGCTTGGGAAAATAGAATGACCAGTAGTTGAAACGAAATGCGTTATGAGTGTTCATTCTTAGAGAAAAATAGAGAGCTTTGGGCTGAGACTTATCTAGATGAGACACCAAGGGGAAATGGGTCGTTAAACAAAGGAGGAAAAATGACTTTACCATTCGAAGGGAAAAAATTAGGACCTAGCTTGCGACACAAAGAGAGAGAGATGGGAAAGGACACGGACTCATGTATTATCAACACAGACTCACGACCCTTGAAAACTTCATGTGATAACACATAGGTAGGGAATTTTAGGGCTATAACAGATTCCCCCTAATGTGTGAGGTCAGAAGAGAATTTGATGGCTGAAATACATTACAATATCTTTACCAGTGGCAAGGCACAGAGTTGATTGAGCCCGGGACTAGCGTTCGGTAGGTCAATATCTTCAAAACAATAATAATCTCTTCGAGGTGGGCATACCCATGCTCGAGATAAACTAATCATGGCTACCAATCAAGTACATTGCAGATCCATGTCATAGAATTGTCTATATAAAGTGTAGCCGCAAGAAATACATAGTGGATATACATCTCAAAATCAATCGATGATATTCAAGTACAATATAATATGCATATTCAAGAAGCATCAATGCATATGGCTAGAGATGAGGACTTCATAGCTCTAGAAACAACTTCAATATCTTCAACACCTTAGGTAGGAGTACAATAGGAGTGTAAGACTCACTACTCTGAGGTCTTTGACATGTCATCGGGGAAAGACTGGAGGATCTCGATCATCATACATAAAACTTCATCGATTTTGAATCTAGACTTGACTAGACTCACGGGATGGTTGAATCATGAAAGTATAGAGATAAAATGAACAGAGGTCGACTCAGGTTGGATACAAATTCCCTTGGACAAAAGCATGAAATATGATCAGACTCAGGCAGCGTAACATTGACATAAGTTTGTGATGCAGAAGGCACCGCAAAATCTCCATGTGTTCGGAAGAGTAACCAAACGGAGGAGGACATAACTATATGTAGTGATAACAACTTCCTAAGGTCATACTAAATCCAAATTCTTGGTGAACAAATGAAAGGATGTGTTTTTTCCAAGGGAAACTATCCTGCTGTCGAAAAAAGAATGTATATTTTTCGTCCCCTCTTTTTGGAATATTTGAATTTTTTGTCTTTTTCAAATTTTTAACAAGCTTGAAAAATAATAAAGGAATGCTATGTTACAAAGGAGGAATGATTGTCGCAAGCAAGAAAATTGGTTCCAAGTGCATGGAACATACTGATGCTCAAGCCAAGGAGATATGTGCAGGAAAAGGACACTCGAGTAAAATTCCTCCACAGGTCAAGGTGTCAAATCGCAAAGGCAAAGTGTTGCAAGGATTGAATATAAGGAATGATTTAAAGGTTCGGTTGAGAGTTACATGGATTCGGCATTAGGCCAAAGATGTAAAGATGAGACCCTCAATGTGATTAAGCATGAAACAACAAGACTCCTTCCATGTGATTTTTTATGAGCCTAGATAAGGTAAGATCGGTGGTTTTTTAACATTTAGAGAGTCTGAAAAAAAAAACGCAAAAAGAAGACTCCAGGGAGTACCTTTTTTGCAATTAGTCCAATCGGCTCTAAAAATGGTTAAACTTGCATCAAAAGGACATCTTTTCAAAACCGTTTTAATGAGTGTGACAAAGACAAGATCACTCGGCTATCTTTTCAATTTTAAGGATTCGAAAAAGAGATTAACTATGGACTCACATCATTTTTCTAGGTTTAGTCTCCTTAGCCTAAAAAAGTTTAAAATATAACTGAGGAGAACTCTCTCGGAGAGATGAATCTCCCGATGCGTACATTTGTCTTGAATAATCTACTCGCTAGAAAAAGGGTTAAACTTATGCCAAGTAGATTTTCTTCTGGACCAATTTAACGAGTGTGAAAGGGACAAGGTCACTCGACGATACTTTCATATTTAGGGAGTCTGAAAAGAGCTTAACTATGGACTTCGAGGAGGTTCATTTTTCGTAAGTAATCTCCAAGGCCCGAAAAAGAGATAAACCAAAACCAAGGAGACTATTCCTTTTTTGAAAATTTAGTCCCTCAGGCCTAAAAAAGTGTTAGAAAAATAGGGCCGTGGAGCAATAAAATAAAACAAATGCAGAAACAAAACACAGAAGATACACAATACAATAGAGACACAAATTTACGTGGTTCACCCAGTGTAGGCTAGGTCCACCAGAGAAATTGCACGGTCCTTCCTTTATTATTATCCAGCATATGAAGGGATACAACCTACAACAAAACCCGTTGTAACTTCCTCTTCTTTCTCTCACAGTATCCTATCTCAGAATACAATATTCTCCATCATACATAGCCACAATACATTTCCCTCATAAAAGAGGGTTGCCTTCTAGGGCAAAAAAACCCTAACATAATTTCTACCGTTAGATCTGCGAACTTATAATGAACAGTCCAGATTTACAATGAAATTACAATATACTTTTACAAGGCAATTTTTCCTTCGGGGGCTGCACCCCCGAACCCTCGCTACTGGCCCTCTTTCCCCCAGACCCCCCCAGCCAAGGAGATAGCCCCCCTAGACCCCGCATAGGGGGTACCCCCCCTCTGCACTCCCCCGCATGGAAGAGTGTACATACTTATGGGGTGTAAATACTCCATGAGGTATAAACATGGCTGAAAGTAAAAGACCTCTGAATCAAGAAGATAATCAGGCTCCACAACCAACAATATCCCACTTGGAGACTGATCTCAACAACTCCACCACTGTTGTATATGCTAGACTCTGAACCTTCTTGGACCTGGCAAATTTCTCATCTTCATCTTCATTCTTGAAGACCAACTGAA
>JZKD02S0203635.1:72186-96748 GCA_000966675.3 Picea glauca
AATTCATCATGATCAACGGCTCTCAGGTGGATTCCAGACCCCCCTTGCCATTCTGCATTTAATGGGGGGGGGTCCGAAATAGTGTGGCATGTGAAGTGGGGCCCCTCCTGTCATGTCGACTACCGTATCACGTTTCCCCCCCTTGCCACTTGTATTCCACTTAACTGTGCAACGGGGCTATTTCTCATTGGTTGTTCTCTGACCCTATTGGGATTTGTTCCTATTAGCCATTTTCTAACCCTGTAGGGATTCTTCCCCATTGGTCGATCGCTAGCCCTATCGGGATTCGAGGATTGCCAAGTCAAATGACTCGACATCACTGTAGCACCGAGGCACAAAATATGAAAGAGGTATTTCATTTATTCGGACTGTGATCATGACCCGCGATTATATGGGAGCAGGGAGAGAGAAAGAGCCAACTTATGCTGGTCCTCCATGGATGTTTAGGCCTTCTGATTCGACAGAAGACCAGAAAAATCCAATTTAGGTAGTGGGTATGTGACAGTGTAAGTCCATTAAGAAGTTCGCCAACATAATTGTTCCACCCACTCATATCCTATCCCATTCTCAATTTGATCATGCGATGTTGGATTTCATCACCAACTAGTACGGTCATTGTGATAAGGAATTGTTTGCTTGTTGATTTTTCTAGATTTTTAGTGGATGTTGTTTATTTACTTAATTTTTTTTCAAGATTGAGACTGTAGACAATAAAGGTCTTCGTAGATCACATAGGATGCAAGGGATGCCTTCAGAAGGATACAAAACCTTACCTCCTAATTCACCTGAATATTTTTACCGTGAAGAGTTTGAGAATCATTCAGATGTTGGGAGCACTGCTACTCCTTTGTTAGCAAATCCCGAAAGATCCTTAGTTACAATTGAGGAAGATAACATTCCTCCTATTAACCCCATGTCACAAGTTCCTCTGGAGCCACTCCTTCTATGACTAGACTCATTGGGTAACGTCATAGAAGAGGATTGTCCTTGTCTTCCATCAAGGCCATACACTTAGACACAGATGGAACCCATACAACCATATTTTAATGATGAGTACAAGAGCTCTATCCGGTCTACTGACATGGTAAATCCACAACAAACACCTATTCCTTCTATATGGAAAACTCCATTGGGACATGACATTTATGAAAAATTCATTTTTAGTCGACCACCTCTTGACCTTCTTATATCTGTTGGTGCTGAGGAAGGACCATCCGGTCAGACTATTGATCGTCCCATCGAACAAGTAGTTAATCCCACTGCTACGTCAGTACAAGTCCAAAGTAACATCGTAGTCATATTTCCTAGTAATATACAAGGTAGTTTGAAAATTACTCCTACCACACCACCTCGTCAACCTACATCTCCTTATGTTCCATAGAACCCTGTTGGGACACCTTTGCATCACAAAATGCAAAAACCTACTATACACGTGCACTCAACTACGGGACAAATCCTGACTAGGGGGAAACCATCGTCTAGCGGACCCATCCCTCTTGGGTGACAACCGCCCTTACACATACCCACTGGGGGGGAACCCCCTTTTATTGGTCAAACCCTAGTTTTCACCCAATCCATGGTAGGGGGACAACCTTATTTTTCTGGAAACCCTCCACAATCCTGGGGACCACCCCAAGGAGGTATGTTTCATCAACCTTATCAAGGAGGGTCTTCATACCCTAACCCACAAGGAGGAATACCAAATCCTAATCCTTCTAGATTACATTATGGAAAACCTTTCTCGGGGGTCCTGAATCCCACTTGGGTTCCTTAAGGACAAAAATCTTATCCTCCCCAAGGGTCAACTTTTTACCCTTTGCAAGAAAAAAATGTTTACTGTAGAAATTTCAATACAAATTATGTATTTCTTGGATTCTCCTGATCTAAAAATTATATGCCACTGTTAAATACATAATTGCTTCTACTAAAATTCTTGAGTAATTTAAAACACGATCACCAATTGCAATATCAAGAAGAGAGATCAATCACACATAACACAGATGTTTTACCGGAAACGCATAAAGCTAAAAACCCCACTATGATATATTATGTATATATCATGGATCATGAAACAATATCATACAAAACTCTAATCCAAGAGCTCTCAGTACAATATATAATCATTTCACATTGTCATACAAAAATTGACAAATTCACATGCCAATTTACTCCTTCCAGACAACCCACCTCCTCTGTGTAATCCCTGCTAATGGAAATCCCTACAATGAATGAATTCCTCTTGCCTAGGTTGTGCAATCCTCATGGTCACATCCACTATCTGTGGGGTTGCATGAGTGAACTCACTAATGTCACAATTGATAGTCAAACTGTCCCTTTCACCTATTATCTCAACTGGGTCTCCACTGGAACTGACATGCATGTAGTTAACAATGATAAATATTGAGTTGCATGTGAGACCACTGATTGTGAACTAATTAATAATTAATTCACTGATCTCTCACTAGTGTAAGTTCAGTTACAACTAGTACAATTGATCTTAACTCACTTAACTGAGTTAAACTACTTTACAACTCACATAACTACACATCCAACTCTGTTACAATTTCGAATCA
Organism: Picea glauca; assembly: GCA_000966675.3. Lineage (NCBI taxonomy): Eukaryota > Viridiplantae > Streptophyta > Pinopsida > Pinales > Pinaceae > Picea > Picea glauca. The sequence continues at coordinate 74,760 of JZKD02S0203635.1, forward strand.
CTCAGTTACAACTAATTCAACTTGCATGTCCCACCAGTCAACCTTTGAACTAGAATTTCCTATAGCTAACTGATTTGCCACTTCATTTAACTATTTCCAAGTGCTCATTGAGAATAGACTAATATTTATTGTCCAACTATTATTAAGGGATAATAATAGTCGACATACATCTATAAATAGAATTCTCTCACCGTCTATAAATAGAATTTGCTCATCATCTAAAAATATACTTCCACCTAAAAATAGCCTGAGGCTCCATCCTAGTGTAGGTTCATAATTTTCACTAGAATCTTCTTGTTGAATCTCAACAAGAAAGGGATTATTCTTCACCCTGATCTTGTCTCTATGGTATTCGAATTTTCTCATGGTGAGCACCTTCGTCAAAATGTTCGCATCTTGATCTTCCATAGGAATGTACTGAAGCAACATGATCTTTTGCTGCACACAATCTCTGATATGATGATACCAGATATATATATGTTTATATCTATCATGAAACACAAGATTAATCGATATTTTAATGCAACTCTGATATTCACAATGAATCATTGTCAGATCTAAATGAGAACCAAACAAACCAACCAAGATCTTTCTCATCCAGATAGCCTCACATGCATCTTGAATCGCTACAATGTATTCCACGTTTTCTGAAATGAGTGCCACGGATCTCTGCTTCCTGTTGTACCAAGAAGAAACTGTAGATCCAATACTAAAGATCCCCCCTAATGTGCTCTTTCTGTCCGTTGGGATGCCCTCCCAATCTGCATCCATGAAGCCATGCAATTTCACCTCATCCGTCTGCATGTACCATAAGACAGACTCAGATGTGCCCCTCAGGTATCTCAGGAAATGCTTACCCACCTTACAAAAGAGATTGGTAGGCTTAACCATTGCTTGACTCAGTTGGTTAACTGCATAGAAAATGTCTGATCTTGTGTTAAATAGATACATTAGCGAACCCACTAACTGTCGATAGACAATAACATCCACTACCTCTCCAAAAGTAGCATCCTCTTTCCTCCAGTTTCCTGGAAGAGGAGTATACATGGGTTTGCAGCCCTCTATGTGAAACTTACATAGTATCTCCTTACATACTTTCCTTTAGACACAAAAAGTTCACCATCTTGTTGCCATATTTCTAATCCAAGGAAATAATGAAGAAGGCCCATATCCTTCATCTTGAACTCCTTTTCAAGGTCCTTCTTGCATGAGTGTATCAAATGATCATCACCAGTTAGTATTAAATCATCAACATAAAGAACAATGATCAAAATCTTACCCTTGTAGATCCATCTCGAACCTACCATTTATTTGTCAACCGGTCTTGGGACAATTTCCCATGCATTGTTTTTGACAATGGAGTCATACTCCTCCAAAATTGCATCAACCCAAGTGGGATCCTGCACTACTTCCTGAAAGTAAGATGGTTCATTCACAATACATTTTCTCTTGAGATCCAGGTATCTAGTAAATCGATTAGGAGAATGTCTCTGTCTGCGCTGTGAAGTAAAGGCTCCTACATTCTGTTCAACATCTAGTCTCAATCTATCAGCTTCCGTGGTGTGATTTCTGCCATTTTTTATGGATGGCTCTGCATGAGTGGCTTCCTCCATTCCATGAACCTCTTCATGTGTCTGATACACATCTTGAGACTCATCTTTGGGAACCAACAATTCCTCCTCTGCATGCAATTCTAGCTCCCTCTCAAGCGGAAACTGCATGGCTTTCCCCTCATCAAATTTTATATCCTATCGCATAACAATCATCTTACTATTAGGCAAATACACACGATAATTATGGGGTTTTTCTGTGTACCCCAAAAATATCCCAACTTCATTAGTTGGCTCCAGCTTCTTCTTGGCATTCTTGGTCACATGCACATAAACAAATGAGCCAAAAATCTTAAAATGAGAAACATCAAGTTTCTTACCAGTGAAATATTCTTCAGGTTTAATCATGCCAAGTACTCTATGAGGACAATGGTTTTGCACATAAACCACAATGTTGCATGCTTCCACCCACAAATGCATTGGTATGCCTTGATCATGCAACATTGCTTGTGTTGCACCCATGATCGTTCTGTTCTTTCTTTCCATGACCCCATCTTGTTGTGGGGTATGAGTTCTCTTCAAATTCCTTCTTTGTTTCAGAAGTCTTTGAATTCATTAGAGATGTATTCTCCACCAATATCACTCCTCGGAGCCTTCACTTGCTTCCCCGACTCTTTCTCCACCAATGATTTAAACTCAGAGAACTTTGAGAATGTTTGACCCTTCTTCTGAATAAATAATATTCAACGTTTACAAGAAAAGTCATCAACAAAAATAACATAATACTTATGTTTTTCTATTGAAGCAACCGAGAATGGTACACACACATCTATGTGAATTCTCTCCAGGATCACCGAAGCATGATTCTCCTTTTCATGAAAGGTTCACTTTACATACTTCCACATGGTGCAACCCTTGCACTGATCTAACTAAGCAAGTGTTCCCATTGGAAGTCCAGTAGATATTTGTTGCATGATTTTCAAGGCTCCATGATGAATATGGCCCAATCACCTATGCCATAATTCACCCTCATCCCGGCTCACAACTTTTTTTTCCTTGACCATCATGGCAGCACAACCATGTACCTCTAGCTTGTAGATATTCTTAACTGAAATCCCTATCTTCTTGACTTGACCCATTATTTTATGTTGCAATAAGGCTTTTCCATCGTTGAAAATAATGTCATAGCCTCTGTCCTCCAACATTTTGACTGAGACGAAGTTTTTGTTCAGACCTGGAACATGCATAACATATTTCAATTGAAATGGTTTACCTGACTCCCTCTGAAAGGTAATGGTACCAATGCCATTCGCACTATATTGTCCATCGTTGCCCATCTCTATATGCATTTTGAGATCTCTCTCCTCCAAGTCTCTGAAAATCTCCTTATCTCCCATCATGTGGAAGGAAGCGCCACTATCCAAATACTACACCGATACCAATGCACTTGACGCCATGCATGCGATCAAGGAGAAGTCAAGTTCAAATTGTGAGGCAAGGGCCTCGCCAGCTGTATCTCCAACAACCTTCTTGTTCTTCTTCTTCTTCTACGGATACTGAGTAGCAAGATTCCCATGTTTGTGACAGTGAAAACAATTCACTTTGGACAAATCCATCTTCTTGCCTTTAGACTCAGATTTTGAATGGAATTTCTTCCCCTTCCCTTTCCTTTCCTTGGAATCCAAAGCATAATCCTCTTCATCATCATGCTTTGATGAATATCCATCAATAGTGTTCTTCCTGAACTCCTCCTACACCAAATCAGACCATAGTTGTTCCCAATCTGGAAAATTTTCCCTTCCATTGGTAGATTCTTCATAATTGTGCCAATTTTTGGGAATTCCTAGGAGAGCTAAGCTCACCAAATCATAATCAACTACTATTATTCCCATGCTCCCCATATCATCCTGACATTGTACAAACTTCATGAGATAATTTGGAATGGAGTTGCCCTTCTCCATCTTGATCTTCCTGAGTTTATCTTTGAGCACCAATTTCCTATGGTTGCTGTTGTTTTGGAATAGATCTGTCAAAGTCTTCCACATTGCATATGGTGTGACTTTCCCATGGAGGCTTGAGACAATGTGGTCTCATACTCCCTCTAACAAGATCTACCTCTCATTTTCCACTTTATTTTTCCATGCATCAAGATTTGCAGCATCTACAACATATGTATTAGGAACATCTTTGTCAATGAATTCCTTCAAGCCATTGTCTTCGAGTACTGCCTCCATCCTATCCTTCCGAGAAATGTAGTTTGAGATGCCCTTGAGTGAATAATCTAACCTCAAGCCATTGAAATCCATTTCGATCTTGAATTAGTTGTAGCACCAAGAAAGTCTTTCTGCAAATTCGAATTCTATCCAATCACAAACTCAACTTCTACAATCTCCTGTGCTTTGATACCATGTAGAAATTTCAATACAAACTATGTATTTCCTAGATTATCCTGATCTAACAATTATACGCCACTGTTAAATACAAAATCACTTCTACTAAAATTCTTGCGGAATTTAAAACACGATTACCAATTGCAATATCAAGAAGAGAGATCAATCACACATAACACAGATGTTTTACCGGGCAAGCATAAAGCTAAAAGCCCCACTATCATACATTATGTATATATCATGGATCATGAAAAAATCTCATACAAAACTCTAATCCAAGAGCTCTCATTACAATATACAATTGTCTCACACTGTCATACAAAAATTGACAAATTCATGTGCCAATTTACTCCTTCCAGACAACCTGCCTCCTCTGTGAAATCCCTGCTAATGGAAATCCATGCAACGAATGAATTCCTCTTTCCTAGGCTACGCAATCCTCATGGGCATGTCCACTGTGTGTGTGGTTTCATGAGGGCACTCACTAATGTCACAATTGATAGTCAAACTGTCCCTTTCACATGTTATCTCAACTAGGTCTCCACTGTATCTGACATGCATGTAGTTAACAGTGGTAAATCTTCAGTTGCATGTGAGACCACTAATTGTGAATTAATTAATAATTAATTCACTGATCTCTCACTAGTGTAAGTTCAATTACAACTAGTACAAATGAGCTTAACTCACTTAACTGAGTTAAACTACTTTACAACTCACATAACTACACATCCAACTCTGTTACAACTTCGAATCACTCAGTTACAACTAATTCGACTTGCATGTCCCACCAATCAACCTTTGAACACGAATTTCCTATAGCTAACTGATTTTCCACTTCAGTTAACTATTTCCAAGTGCTCATTGAGAATAGATTAATATTTATTGTCCAACTATTATTAAGGGATAATAATAGTGTACATACATCTATAAATAGAATTCGCTCACCATCTATAAATAGACATCATCTATAAATAGAATTTGTTCATCATCTAAAAATAGGCTTCCACCTAAAAATAGCCCGAGTTTCCATTCTAGTGTAGGTGCATAATTTTCACTAGGATCTTCTTGTTGAATATCAACATTTACCCCCCTTAAGGGAAAAATGTTTATCCAACTCAACCTAATCAAACAACTTATTCTCCTGTGGGCTATACAATTTATCCTCCCCATAAACAACCATGTTTCCCTTCTCCTTTCATGAATGTTCTTAAACAACAAATGAATCCTTCCTATACTGTCCAACAACAACAATATACGAGAGGGCCTACTGGTTACAAATATCCATCTCAACTAGGTTATGGCCCTACTGGTGTCCCCATGCCACACTAGTATCATCCTTAGGTTAACCGAAAACTACCATTCCTACCCACGCTAGATCTACCATATTTATCATGGTTGACAAATGATCCCATACTCCATTTCCTTTTCTGGCCAGTAATTCCTGCTAACTTACCTTCTGACATCCCAAAATTTGATGGTAAACCTGGAAAAGACCCAAACAACCATGCTATGATGTTTCATCTATGGTGTTCATCAAACTCACTTATGGATGATTCTATCCAGTTGCATCTTTTACAACTCACACTTACGGGCTCAACAACCAAATGGTACATTGAACTCCAATGTGATACTTTTCAAGATTTCAACTCCTTCGCCATGGATTTTCTCACACGTTTTCAATTACCCATACATTACAAGACTGGTACAAAACTCTTAAATTCCCTTCGTCAAATTAACTCTGTACATATCTCTGATCACATTCATGAGTGGAGATGATGATGAAGGTTAATCAAAGAAACCATTCCTAACTACTTGTTGACTGAATGGTTTACTAAATCTCTTTTTCCCCCAGCTTCTCATGATGTCTCCATGGGTGGTGTTGTCACCAAAGAGGAAGCCATTTCTCACGCTCAGTACTTGGATTTGGTTTATTCCCAATATGGTTCTTTGTATGAATTGATACCAAATGGTCCCCACACATCCATCGATCCATAAAAACCATCTTCCACAACTCATGCAGATGGAATTATCGATGCCTTCAAAACCCAATCTCCATCATAGTTGACCGACTCAGCTAATCGTTTTGTTCATGCACCCTCTACCGGTTCGACTTCACTCTCCTCCACCTCCCCCCTAACTCAAATATATGACATGAATGCAGTTCAATATGCTTCTCCACAACAATCAGGCGGAAAGAAGAAAATTAAAAATAAACCAAAAAATAAAAATAATCATAATGAAAATCCCAAAACACCAACTCCACCACCTGCTCCTGAGAAAAAAACCACAACGAAAAAATGAAATTTTTGTGTCTCATTTGTGCTGATGATCATTACACATGAGACTGTCCTCATCATGATGAAGTTGAAAAACTTTTCAAAGGGAATTCCCAACCTTTTGTGTTGACACAACCTTTTCCTCAGCAACAGTCCATGGTTGCGCAAGCCCCTGCTCCTCTGGCAGGTGGTAATCCCAATCACCCTCCTAGTGAGGAGGAGTCATCGAGTGCCCATATTTATATGTTTGATGGTGACGCAGACCTATCATGCCTCAGGACCAATATCCTCTCACAGGATCATTCTATATGACCTTGAGCCGGATCGGCTCTTTTGATTCCCGTTGGAATCTGCAAAATTATTGATCCACAGGTCCTTCTCGGCAACTCGCAATCTCGTGAGTTCACGAGTTGAGACTCTGAATCTTCCTCCAAATCCGCGATACCCGAGATCACAAGATGATTATGGCTCCTTCTCTGTCATCGCCTCCCTTGCACGACCACCAGCTAGGCTAAGCACTACCGCCTTTCACCTCTCGCGCCTTTGCGAGTTTCGAAGGTCCAACCTTGCCACCTTTCCTTCCCAAACCCCCAAGAGGTGAGATTTGACTTTTCTCCTCTCGTTCTCGCTACTCGTGACTTCGCAAGTCGAAGGCTCGAGCTTTCATTCCCCTATCTCCCGAGTTCCCAAGATGCGAGAGGTCAACGGGGTGTTGACTCTTCCAAAAGCGCGATGTGTGTCCAACTGATTATTTCCCAGGCCCACCGTGTGGTTCGGCCACGTGTCTCTTAGGTGCAACCTCAACACTTCGCGACTTCACTTCTTGCAACTTCGAGCATCCAAATTTTGGGCTCTCACCCGGTGAGCCTCCAAGTTCAAGAGACCCTCTGATCTCTGCCACCTGTCCTCCTCCGATGGATGGCTTAGATTACTTCATGACTTCGATTCTCACGAATTGAAGTATTTGATCCTTGGTCCCTCACTCTGCGAACCTACAAGACATGATATCTCTTGATCTCCGCCACCTGTCCACTCTCAGATGGATGGTCATGATTCTTTTTTCAACTTTGCCACTCGCGAAGTTGAAAAAATTCACTTTCTGACCTCCAATATCTGAGTCCCCGATACGGATGATCTCGCGATAGGTGTCTGTCTTCTAGAAAATGGCTCAGATTCCTTCGCTATCTCGGGACTTCACTTTTCACGATTTCATGAGTTTTTTTACAAAGGTTTCGACCCTTCACCTCCCGAAACCCCGAGATGCGGAATATGTGAATGATTTGATGACCCTGTTGGCCCCAATCCTATGGCTCTATACTCCCACAATTTTCACTTAGAAAACACACACCATAACCTCCTTGCTCCTCTGTGATATCTGACAGCTTCCGAGACCTCGTGAATTCTCCATGGAGAAATCCGACTGTCAAATTCCTCCTTGGTGATTTCTGCAAAATGAACAAAGTACTCTTTCACAAAACTTATCTTCCTGTGAAACGATATTGTTGCACCTTCCCAATACTTCAAGGCACTAAACTTCCTGATATTTTCTTCGACAACTCAAGTCTTCAATAAGACTCCTACATGCACTCCTTGCAGAAACTTTCCAATACTTTCAAGTATTGAATCCTTCGACTCTGTGCACTCTCTACGACAACAGTCTTTCCACCCCTTCGCTCAGTTAGAAAACACTAAGGCTTCACTCGGCTTGTGCACTACTTGCATGGATCTTAGGCTTAATTTACACTTCTGCGAGAATGAGAACCGTGTTATCTCTCCTGAGCTTGTAGAGATGAACTCTAACCCCCGTCAACGCACACCTTGCGGACGATTTCACTGCATTCCTTGCAGGAAAACTCTTGCTCAGGCAAAGAAACAATTGAAACTCATTCTCTATTCTCCCTCTCTTCAGATTTCAGACGTTAACATGAAATAATACATTCACACATCAAAGCAAATGTATAACAGGGAATACACATCCATGAGCATAACATTCACAATGCATACACAGAGAACAAATACGACACCATGAATTTGAATCGAAGCTCTTTCTAATAATTCAAATCTTTGTACATGGGTGTTTTTCAACTATATCTCTCTGCTCTCTTGATTGATTATACTCTCTGCTCATAATGTTGCTAATCTTTCTAATGTTACAATGATACAAGTGAGGGTGTCTATATCTATTTTCCCTCCGCTCCTAAAACTGTCTAATCTGAGAATTCAAAGCTACCAACTAACATTAACTGATATAAATGCCTTCTTAGTCCTTCAGATGAGAGCGGGTTTCTCAAGGTATGATTACAATCTATAAGTACACCTCTCCTTAACTATTACATTTATGCATGGCGTATCCTCTTCAAAAATATTCAAACAATTTATTACATGCCAAAATGCATTGGCGTTGCCCCACGCTCGCTTGATGTTGGCGATGCTCATACATCATACTCTCTCGCTTGAAAATTTTCATGGGATCCTGTCCAAGAGCTCTCGCACGGTCTGTCCATGCTTTTGAATCTCTTCTTCATTCTCCCAGCTGGCATCTTCAACTGGATGTCCCTTCCACTTGACCAAGTATTCAAAGTATTCTTTTCTCCTGGTCCTCTTGCTAATTCTTTTGTCCAGTATGCTTTCCATTCGTGGCTTCTCTACAATTGGCATCTGTTTTGTCCATTGAAACTTTGGTTGTTCATTACTTGTTCCTGCTTCAGCTTTGTAAGGGTACAATTCTGAGACATTGAATATCGGAGAAATTACAATCCCATCGGGTAATTCAATCTCATATGCATTCGCTCCAAATTTCTTCAAGACCTTACATGGTCTGATCTTCTTCATCTTTAGTTTGCTATATGTCCCCTTCAGGAACCTTTCCTTTCTCAGATGTGCCATAATCAAATCACCAACCTCAAATTGAAGTTGTCTCCTGTGTTGATCTACTCTGTGCTTATACTCTTGGCTCGAGTTCTATAAATGCTCCTTCACCTGGCTGTGAAGTTCCTTCATTGCTTTAGCAAAATCCTCTGCACTAGCACTCCTAGTTGCATTCTGTTCTGAATCTCTCAATTCCGAAACTCCTTTTGGCTGCATCCCATAAACAATCTAGATTGGACTCTGCCCTGTGCTTCTATTGATTGAATCATTATAAGAAAATTCCGCATGTGGCAGAATATTATCCCATTGACTGTGGTGTTCTGTCACCAAGCTCCTCAGTAAGTATCCAAAACTTTTGTTCACAACTTCTATCTGTCCATCCATCTGAGGATGATAAGCTGAACTAAACGACAAGTTTTTTCCCATATTTTTCCATAAGGTTCTCCAAAAGTGTCCCACGAACTTGGTGTCTCGATCTGAAACTATGCTTCTTGGTAAGCCATGAAGTCGAATGACCTCTTTGAAAAACAGATTCGTAATGTGAGTTGCGTCACTGGTTTTCTGACATGGTATGAAGTGTGTCATCTTAGAAAATCTATCCACTACCAAAAAGATCAAGTCAAACCCTCTTTGTGTTCTCGGCAGCCCTAATATGAAGTCCATGTTGACTGCATCCCACGGCCTGTCAGGTATGGGTAACGGTTGATAAAAGCCTGCATTTTGTCTCTTCCCTTTTGAATGTTGACAAATTCTGCATCTGTCCACAAATATTTTGACATCTTCTCTCATTCCTGGCCAATAATATGACTCATTTAAATTTGAGAACGTCTTTTCATGACCGAAATTTCTGGCCAATCCTCCACTATGTTTCTCCTTCAGCAAATTCTCCCTCATGGAGCATTTTGGAATACAAAGTTGATTACCCTTAAACAATAATCCTTCCTTGGTCATGTATTCTATCCATTGGCTTCTGTCCTTGAGAATTGGATTCTCAGTTTCTTCATACGCCTCTTTAAAATCTGGATCATCTCTGTACATGTCCCTGAGATCATCAAAACCCATTGTTTTGACTTTGAACTCCTGCAACAACAAACATTTCCTGCTCAAAGCATCAACAACTTTGTTAGTAGTTCCAGAAATATGTTTAATCACAAAAGTGAAATTTTGCATATATTCAACCCATTTAACATGTCTTTGATTCAACTTCTCCTGTTGAGTCATGGATTGCAAAGCATGATTGTCACTGTATAAGACAAACTCCTTCGGAATCAAATAGTGTCTCCACTTCTTCAATGCCTGAATAATAGTATAGAAATCCTTGTCATGTGTGGAGTACTTCACTTTCACTTCATTCAGCTTCTGGCTGAAGTATGCTATCGGCCTGCCTTCTTGGCTCAAGACTGCTCCTATTGAAAATCCACTTGCATCACATTTTACTTGAAATGTCTTTTTGAAATCCGACAACACCAAAATTGGTTGTTCCGTAATCTTCTTTTTCAACAAATTGAAGCTTTTCTCAGCCTCTTCTGTCCAATGAAAAGACTTATGTCTCTTCTTCATTGTGTCCATCATCGGTGCACTAATTCCACTGAAATTCTTGATGAACTTCCACTAGAAACTAGCCAATCCATGAAAACTTATCACCTCAAATATACTCTTTGGTGATGGCCAATTCTTAATCACCTCCACTTTATCTGGATCCATCTTCAACTTATCTACAGAAATAACAAAACCCAAATAAATGAGCTTTGTCTTCATGAATGATGATTTCTTCATGTTTATCATCAACTTCTCCTATTATAGCCTCTTCATCACTATAGCCAAATGTTTCAGATGCTCTGCCTCTGTTTTACTGAAAATCAGTATGTCATCAAGATATACAATGACAAATTTTTCGATGAACTCCTTTAGGACTTCATTCATCAATCTCATGAAAGTACTCAGTGCATTTGTTAAACCAAATGGCATGACAAGCCATTCGTATATCCCTTCATTAGTTTTGAATGTTTTCTTCCATTCATCACCTTCTCTCATGCAAATATGGTGATATCCACTTTTCAAATCAATATTTGAAATTTTTTTGTCCCCACTCAAGCAATCCATCAGATCATCCATCCTTGGCAATGGAAATTTGTACCTGATGGTTATTTTGTTGATTTCCCTTGAGTCGGTACACATCCTCTAGCCTCCATCTTTCTTCAGACTGAGTACTATCGGAACAACACATGGACTCAAGATTTCTCTAACCAACCCCTTGTCCATTAAATCCTGGACCTGTATTTTGACTTCTTCATTCTCCTGTGGTGTTAATCTGTATGCTGCTTTGTTTGGAAAACTAGCTCTAGGTATGAGATCAATATGATGACTCACACTTCTAATCGGTGGCAACAAACGAGGTATTTCATCCAATACTATGTCAACAAACTCTTCCAACAGTTTCTGAACCTCTTCCGGTAAATCATCTACCCTTCTACTAGTTAAAACAATCTTTGGCTTCCTTACCACAATGAATTGTAGTTTCTCCTTCTTCTTAACCTCTACAAGAAGTTCCTTCCCACTCATGAGAAGTACAGTGTTTCTTACTTCAGGTTTCACCTCCTTATATTTGATTGGAAGGAACATGTGAGTTCTCCCATTCTTCTCTAGGGTGTATGTGTTCATTCTCCCATCATGAATCACATTCCTGTCATATTTCCATGGTCTACCCAGCAATAGATGACAAACATCCATGGGGATAACATCACAGAGTATCTTATCATTATATCCTCCTATCTTAAATTCAACTAAACACTATTTAGTGACATTTACCTGATGTCCTTTTTACAACCACAAAACTCTGTATGGGTTTGGATGATCAATCGTCTTCAGCTCCATCTTTTCTACCATCTCTATAGAAATGAGATTATCTGTGCTACCACTATCCACAATGACTTTGCATACCCTGTCCTTGGTTTTGCAAGCAGTCCAGAAAAGACTGTTTCTTTGCATTGGATTCTCCACCTCCTTCTCTGGCATTAAGAGAACCTTTCGCATCAACAGTGATCTTCCACTTTCAGCATCTTCTACCTCAACATTCTGCCTCTGTGCTTCGACAATGTGAGTTTCACCACCTTCTTTCTTTTTTTCTGGACACTCATAAGACTTGTGTCCATTCTTTCCACATGTGAAGCATATCACTACTCCACCTCTTCCTCTTCCCCTAACTCTGGTACGAGGAAAAATGTTGGCATCAGTATACTGACCTTTTTGTTCAGTATGCTGCCCTCTCTATGAACTTCCACCTCTCTCAGTTTGAGTCTAAGGTTTCTTCCAGTCTTCCTTGGGTTTCTGATTTCTATCCTGGGCAACTGATTTGCCTCTGGCTTGAGTTCTGCCTCCACCTCTTTGACCTTGTTTTCGGCTCAGCTTCTCTTCAGACTTTAGAGCCATATGATAAGAATCTTCCACCGTTCGGATGGTCATCAGGCTCATCTCATACTGAATGTCATATCTCATACCATTCATGTATCTGGAAACTTTTTCATCATCACTTTCACGATGACCTTCCCTGATGTTCAGCCTATAGAATTCTTCATTATATTCCTTTACTGTCATCAGTTTTTGTCTCAAATTCTACATTCTTTGAAACAGATTAATCTATTAATCCCTAGGAATGAATTTCACCTTCATCTTCGCAATCATCCTATCCCAACTCTTGATTTTCTGCTTTCCCTTGCAGCGTCTGTCATCTGGTAGTTCATCCCACCACAATGTTGCATGTCCTTTCAATCTTGTGACAGCATGTTTGACCTTTTTGTTCTCCTCGACATCTTCATAGTCAAAATATGTGTCTAGAGCTCTAATCCAGTCTAGAAGCTCTTCAGCATCTAGGTTTCCCTCGTATATTGGAATATCCATTTTGGCTCTTGCACCCATTCTTGCAACAACTCTAAACAAGCGTTCATTTGCTGCATCTTCTGTTGTGACCTCTTCTCCTTCATGTTTGACCTCATTTTCACTTTCGGAATCACTAATATCCCCAGCACCGAATGGGCACCTCTGTGTTGTCTCCATGTCCTCAAGTCTGGCACATAGGTCACTCATCCCTCTTGCCATGGCTAGATCAGGAATATGCCTACCTCTTCTTCTTGGTATTTCCCTTTCCTCTGGTGGATCGGGTGTTTGCCTGTCCCTTCTTCTCGGCATCATGATGAATCTTCCCTTTCCCTACTACAGAAAGAAAAGAAACCTTTATGTGCTCTGATACCAAACTTGACGCAGACCTACCAACCCTCAGGACCGATATCCGCTCACAAGATCATTCTATATTCCCTTGAGACAGATCGACTCTTTTGATTCCCATTGGAATCTGCAAAATTATTGATCCACGGGTCCTTCTCGGCAACTCGCAATCTCGCGAGTTCGTGAGTTGAGACTCTAACTCTTCCTCCTCCAAATCCACGATACCCGAGATCATGAGATGATTATGGCTCCTTCTCCGTCAACGCCTCCCCCGCATGACCACTGGATAGGCTAAGCACTAGCACCTTTCGCTTCTTGCGCCTTCGCGAGTTTGAAGGTCCAACCTTGGAACCTTTCCTTCCCGAACCCCTGAGAGGCGAGATTTGACTTTTCTCCTCTCGTTCTCGCTACTCGCGACTTCGCGAGTTGAAGGCTCGACCTTTCGTTCCCTTATCTCCCAAGTTCCCGAGATGCAAGAGGTCGATGAGGTGTTGAATCCTTCAAAATCTTGACGTGTGTTCGACTCATTATTTCTCGGGCCCACCATGTGGTTCTGCCACGTGTCTCTTGGGTGTAACCTCGGTACTTCGTGACTTCGCTTCTCGCAACTTCGAGCATTCAAACTTTGGGATCTCACCTGGTGAACCTCTGAGTTCATGAGATCCTTTGATCTCTACCACCACTCCTCCTCCGATGGATGACTTAGATTACTTTGCAACTTCGCTTCTCACAAATTGGAGCACTCAATCCTTGGGCCCTCACCTTGCGAACCTCCGAGACACAAGATCTCTTGATCTCTGCCACCTGTCCACTCTCAGATGGATGGTCATGGTTGTTTTCTCAACTTATCCACTCATGAAGTTGAAATACTTCTCTTTCTGACCTCCAATATCGGAGTCCCTGATACGGGTGATCTCACGACACATTTCCATCTTCTAGCAAATGGCTCAGATTCCTTTGCTATCTCTGGACTTTTCCTTTCACGATTTTGTGAGTTTTGTTACAAAGGTTTCGACCCTTCACCTCCTGAAACCCCGAGATGCGAAATATGTGAATGATCTTACGACCCTATTGGCCCAAATCCTACGACTCTATACTCCTGAGATTTTCACTTAGAAAACACACACCATAACCTCCTTTCTCCTCTGTGAGATCTGATGGCTTCTGGGACCTCATGAATTCTCCACAGAGAACTCTGACCATCAAAATCCTCCTTGGTGATTTCTGCAAAATGAACAAAGTACTCTTTCGCAAAACTTGTCTTCCCATGAAACGATATTGCTGCACCTTCTCCCAATACTTCAAGGAACTAAACTTCCTAAGATTTTCTTTGACAACTCGAGTCTTCAAGAAGACTCTTGCACGCACTCCTTGCAGCAACTTTCCAATACTTTCAAGTATTGAATCCTTCGACTCTGTGCACTCTCTGCGATAGCATTCTTTCCACCCCTTCACTCAGTTAGCAAACATTGAGGCTTCACTTAGCCTGCGCACTCCTTGCACGGCTCCTGGGCTTAATTTACACTTCTGCGATAATGAGAACCGTGTTTTCTCTCCTGAGCTTGTAGAGACGAACTCTGACCCCCATCAATGCACACCTTGTGGACGATTTCACTGTATTCCTCTTAGGAAAACTCTTGCTCAGGTAGAGAAACAATTGAAACTCATTCTCTATTCTCCCTCTCTTCATATTTCAGACATTAACATGAAATCATACATTCACACATCAAAGAAAATGTATAACAAGGAATACACATCCATGATCATAACATTCACAATGCATACACAGATTACAAATACGACACCATGAATTTGAATTGAAGCTCTTTCTATTAATTCAAATCTCTGTGCATGGGTGTTTTTCAACTACAACTCTCTTCTCTCTTGATTGATTATACTCTCTGCTCATAATGTTTCTAATCTTGCTAATGTTACAATGATACAAGTGAGGGTGTTTATATCCATTTTCCCTCCGCTCCTAAAACTGTCTAATCTGAGAATTCAAAGCTACCTACTAACATTAACTGATATATATGCCTTCTTAGTCCTTCATATGAGAGCGGGTTGCTCAAGGTCTGATTACAATATATAATTACGCCTCTCCTTAACTATTACATGTATGCATGGCGTATCCTCTTCAAAAATATTCAAACAATTTATCACATGCCAAAATGCGTTGGCGTTGCCCCATGCTCGCTTGATGTTGGTGATGCTCCTGCATTAGATGGGACTGATTTAACCACTCGCACTACAACATATGGCACTCCAACTAAACTTGATAAAGAGAAGGTCACTAACGGTACTACATTATATCCACCTTCCACCATCGTTACTCCTCAATCTGGGCCACTTCAAATTGAGAAACCTAGTTTCAACTCTATCTTGCGCCCTCCCAAGAGCACTATTCACAAGTCAAATTTTAATCCTAGTTCACGTGCCACCAAAAAATACAATATCGTTGAAGGTTTGGATCAAGAACCATGTGCTATGTCCTCTCTCGAAGTTCTACAACATTTCCATAGTCAACATAGAACTCTCTTGGCCATGATCAAAGCGATCGATCCTGAGTTGTCTAATAATATCACATTTAACCTTGATAATTTCAAGTCATGACTCTCTTAACAACTTTCATTTTAGATTCATGTTGTTTTCTATAACCAACACATTCATCGCAAAATTATGGATGAGGGAGCCTCCACATATGTCATGTCATTAGCTTGTTGGAAAGGGTTGAAATCACCTTCTCTTAATCAATCCCCTATAGTGTTACGAGCATTCGATGGTAGAGGTTTTCTTCCTCATGGACTCTTACATTCCTTAGTTGTTCAACTGGGAGGCAAGATTGTCTCTGTCGGTGTTGAGTTAGTCAATGCTCCCCTCGATTACAACTTGTTGTTAGAAATAAGTTTTTTTTATTCCATGAACGATGTTGCTTCATCAGTTTTTCGATGTGTACAATTCCCCTATCAAGGTAAAATTGTCACTATCGATTAGTTAGATTATTGTACCCCTGACGCTCACGCTCCTGCAGCCAACAAGATTCCTTTTTTGGGAGATTCCAAGATCACTTACGAAAGTGTAGGGCTAGATATTTTAAAATACTCTTCGCTTATGGGTACCTTTCCTACACCACTTCCTCCCACCTCACAACATATTTCCATGATCAATATGATCTCGACTATGGCATATCAATCCTATGAATCATCTAATTCCTAGGTTGTGCCTAGTCCTTTAGAATTTGATGCACTAGGTGACACTATGCCACTTAGTCCTACTGAGGCTTCATACGATGCCATCCAATCCGCCTTTCCCTCACCGGACAACCCACATATGTTGGTGTCCACCGCTTACTCATTGTCATCTTGGTTGGATTCCCTATCCTCTACTTCGATTACATCCTCCAGATTTTGTCATCAGACGAATCCATTATGGAAATTCTTAGTATCAAAGAGGTACCTTGGGATGATAACCATCATCATTCATATTTTCTTCCTATTTTGGATGAAATTGAGAAAGATATACACTCTATCTTTCCTAACGGTGTTGTCGATTCTATCCAATCTCCTATACTCTCTTATGAAACCATTTTTGAGGGGAATTTGGGAAGAATATCTTCTACGATTTCTATCGACATCTTTATCAAAGAAGGTATTGTGGAAAATGTTTATCTCGATGCCAATTGTTCACCTGGGGAAGTGGAAGATTATACCACTTTGTTCAAATAATTTCTCACAAATTCTCTTGGACTTACGAAGAAATTCTAGGGATCGATACATCTATTTTTGTGCATGAGATAAATAATTACCCAATCGTTAAACATGTACGACAAAAACTTCACCCAATTCATTCTAAGAAAACCATGGCTATAAAGGCAAAATTTGAAAAACTATTGAAGTCCGGTTTTATTTATCCTGTCCCCTTGATTGAATGGATTTCTAACATCATTCTAGTCACTAAGAAACAAGGGACCATTCGTTTTTTCTTCAATTATAAGGATATTAATAAGGCTTGTTCCAAAGACAATTAGCCTACACATTTCATTGACCAAATTATCGGTAATTGCAGTAACAACGTCATTTTTTATTTCATGGATGGTTTCTCAGGGTATAACCAAATTGATATTCTACCAGATGATAAGCATACAAAATCCTTCATCTTTCCTTGGGGGATGTTCGATTATCATAAACTACCTTTTGGTCTTAAAAATGCTGGAGATACCTTCCAACAGGCCATGTCATACGATTTCCATGACATCAAACATATTGTGGAACCCTACCTCAATGACTTACTCACTCATTTTTCTCATCAACGAGATCATATTGGTCACCTACAGACCATATTTCTTCGATGTCATTTTTACCATATCCATTTGAACCCTTAGAATTGCATATTCACTATCGAATCAAGCCGACTCCTCAGATTCTTCGTCTCCAAAGATGGGATTAGGGAGGATCCCTTAAAAGTAAAAGTTATTATTGATTTACTCCCTCCCAACAATCTGACCCAACTACAAAGTTTGCAAGGGAAAGCAAACTTTCTTCGTTGTTTCATTTGTAATTACGTCGAACTCACTAAAGGATTTATGATATTGTTGCAGAAAGACACTCCTTTCATCAGGAATGACACTTCTCAAGGATCTTTCAATGCCCTTAAGCATGCCTTAACACACACGCCTCTCTTTCACCCACCAGATTATGCATGAGACTATATCCTTTATTTGGATGCATATGATACCACTATTTATATGGTGTTAGTTCAAGAGGATACTAACGATGATGAACATGTGATCTATTATCTGAGTAAGAGTCTATCTGGTCCCAAGCTCCGATATTCACATGTTGAAAAGTTGGCTCTGGATGCAATTATTGTTGTCCAAAGATTTCACCATTACATCATGTTATGCACTACCACAGTCATCGAAGACTCAAACCCCATGTATCATATTTTAACTCGTCAAGTCCTTGGGGGAAAATATTCCAAATGGATCGTTATTCTCCAAGAATTCTATATCGAGTTTGCCAAATCAAAAACTAAAAATCGTTGGTTTTTGCAGAACTAATCTGCGATCTTCCCTATACTGATGAGGATATTGAGCCCAATGATTCTCTTCCTAATGAATCCCTATTACTCATTAGCACATATGACCCTTGGTATGGAGATATTCTCCTTTATCTCCATACCCAACGTTTCCAGCCAGGCATTTCACGTGACGAACATTGTCGTATCCGCCACCATTCTAAATTCTACCTTATCATCAACGACACTTTGTACCACCATGGTATTGATACTATCCTATGACATTGTTTAACCCATGAAGAGGTTGAACAAGTTTTAAATGACTGTCACCTTGGAGCTTGTGGTAGTCATCATTCTAGGATGGATACAACCCAAAAAATCTTATGTGTCGGTTATTTTTGGCCTTCTATCTTCAAAGATTGTATCGAGGCCATCAAACGATGACCACCCTATCAAATTTTTCAGAAAAAGGCACGTACCCACCCTGATCCGCTACATCCCATTGTTGTCGTCGACCCCTTTGCAAAATGGCAAATCTATTTTATGCAATGTAATCCCATCTCAACTGGGGGGGCATGGTTATATCATCATTTCCGATGATTATTTCACTAAATGGGTTGAGGCTATGCCTACATTTCTTAACAATGACCATACTGCAACACTCTTTGTTTTTAACCACATCATGACTCACTTCGGTGTCCCTCAAGCTATTTTCACCGATCATGGCTCCCACTTTCAAAACCAGATGATGAGTGAGTTGCATGTCAAGTTGGGTTTTCACCATGAAAACTCATCTCAATATCCTCAAGCAAATGGACAACTTGAATATACCAACAAAGTCATAAAGACCATGCTCCAATGCATGGTGGGGATAAAAAAAACCTCTTGGCACTTGCAAATTTTCTCTACACTTTGGGCCTATCACACTTCAGTGAAAACTAGAACTGGATTCACACCTTTCCAGTTGGTATATGATATAGAAGCGGTGTTACCAATCGAGTGTGATATCCCTTCATTGAAACTTATTGTGGAACTCCTACCTCACACCTTTGTTGAAGATGAACTATTCATGTATTTAACCAAGTTGGATAAAACACGTCGTGATGCTGCTCTCGTTAACTAGACATATAAAAAATGAATGAAAAGTCAATATGAAAAATCTGTTCAACCTCATGCTTTTGTAGAAGGAGACTTGGTCCTAGTTTATGACCAAGCTCACGATAAGTTGGGGACAAGAAAGTTAGAACCTATGTGGCATGGAACTTATATCATAAAACATGTACTACATAGAGGTGCCTACGAGTTGGTCGAATACGATGGAATATTTGTCGGTGAGCCATGAAATGAGATTTACCTCAATAATTACTATGCATAGAACATCTGGTATGTGTTCTTTGTACATTATTGTATGATATACTTTTGATTTGGTGTGTCTTTTCTCTTGCGTGCACTAGTTTTGTCTTAGCTACTTATACTTTGTCTTATGATTTCATGAGCAAATGACATATCTCTTTCCCATCTTTTTTGGGTTTGAAAATGGTGCTAGTCGACACACCCAAAGCATTGCTTCTGCAACTTGGGTCATCTACCACTTTGGTGATTTGGTGAGTTCAAGAGGAATTTTCCTTGTATCAACAACCAATAACATGGAAGAATATCATGTCGTCATCGAACTCTTAACTAAAGCTTCCTCTATAGGTATAACTCATTTGATTATTAACCTAGAATATCAACTCGTGGTGTATCAACTTAATCGGGATTACACCATTCCCAACCCAGTCTTACTACGTCTCCAACTAAGAGTTCATCGTCTCAAAAGATCGTTTGATTTTATCCAATATAGACACATACCGAGAGAACTCAATAAAATGTCAGATTCGTTAGATAATTACATATTTTGGATTGATACCTTGTGCATAGATAAACCATTTTTGAAAAAAATGAATCATATGTACACAAAAACATCACATAAGATAAAATGCAACATCGATAGGCACCACAAAAATTGTATATATATAGATGCATAATAAAAAAAGTTTGTTTGAAAATACATCATCAAAATGTACAAAACAGGGAAACCATTTTTGTCCTTCATGCCCATAACATCATCATAAAAGACTACAAAATCGAATGAGGATCCTAATCATCCTTCTGTATCACATTGTGTTCTATGTAGCACACTACTTCTCGGGCTACCCGACGAAGAAAATGTCAGTTAAGACTCTAGGAACCCCAACTGTGTGTCACTGCAAATGGAGAAGAACATCTCGTCTCTTGAGAGGTGGGACACCCATGATCAAACCTCGAAGGTTCCTCTCTACCTCTCAAAGTTCTCCCACCACAACCTCATGCTCGACTACTTCCTATGCATCTCCATGAAGCCCCAGTGATGGCATCTCCGCCAAACGTGATGTGCCTTTGTCTGCATGATGAAACAAAATATTTTTAGATCCCTCATTGTACAAATAAAAAATAAAATAAAAAAGTGGCAAGGTATAGTTTTGTACCTGACACATCCCACTGGATTCCCTTAGGGAGAACAAGGTCTGCACTACCTCAGAAGTTCAATCCAACATAAGGGAAGTCCTTGATAACCACTATTTGTATCCTCACCATGCAAAGAAGTGAGCTATGAATCTAAATGTTGAAGGATCATTCCCAAATATAGGGGATAGACTGGTCCACCTCTCCATACAAAGCTCGGTCACAAGATGCACTATCAATGCAACCTGTGGTTGCATCTGAGGAACCTTATCTAAGAAGAATGAAACTAGAAAAGAACCATACCCAAATCGCTTTTGTTTTCCTGTTCTGCACTTGGATATTTTTTCCTTGACATTTCAAAGGAACCCTGCACTCTAGTTAAACAACATGGGCTCTAAACATTGTAAGGAATATGACATCTGTGATTTTGAGGCCAAATAAGCACTAATACTACCTATCAATTTGGTGATGGTGAATAGAATCGTCTGAAGTGCCAATTCACTTACATATTTTATCACAATTCAACCACCTACCAACTGCGATCCCAATATATAATGATCAACAACATACGTCTCAGTTGGTTGAGGAGCTTCCTGGTGTCCGGACAAGAGAATAGGTGCCCCTCTCCTCGAGAGCCTCATTAGAAAATAGACATCAAATAGCTCAATCTCGAGCGTGTGTAGTCCTATGTGAAACACTTTTTCGACATCGTCCCATAAACCGATCAAGTACTCAAGTAGTAGTACTTACTTCCTCATGTTTTGGAGCTTGAAATACTTGAGTAACCCGCATTTTCAAAAAGATTCCCTCACTTGAGGGATTTGAAGAGAGAAAATATAATCAAACTCATGTTCACGCTCTTTCCACTCTATCATGTCTAAACAACCGACGAAATATTCAAATGAAATATTTAAACATCATTCGTCAAATTTTTATGGAAGAAAATTGTTTCTATTTAGCCCAAAAGACAAAATATTTTTGAGTTATGTGCCTAACGCTCCCTCAAAAATACCTATAGAGCGTTAATGCTCCCTAATCATGTGCTCCATCACGCTTAAATATTGATCGACACTCCCCTCAGTGCTTCGAGGGAGCGCTTATATGGTTTGACACTCTAGGGCTTCCTAAGGAGCCCAAAACACTCAAAACATAAGCTAAAACAAAAAAAAAAAAAACATAAAAAG
>JZKD02S0203635.1:113565-126818 GCA_000966675.3 Picea glauca
GATGTTGTGAGACTATGTCTCTATTTTCCAGTGACTAGGAGTGAAGGTTACTCCCCTTCATCTCTTCTATCACTCACTATGCATATCGCTAGAGCTCTCCCCTCACATCTGCCCCCCAATTGATTCTACCCCATGCATTATCCTCTTGCGAGGTTGCGTGTGGCGCGATTAACCTCGTGCTGGTCAGGCCTGATGGCTCTGCGGATGGGCGGTTCACCTCCTATCCCTCATTAAACCATCTACCTACCATCCTGTGAGACATTAAATTCAGGGCCAGCGAGCCGCTTTTGGTTCTCCGAGCCAGTGGAGTCCAAATATGGTATTAATCCTCGGTGGAAGTTATCGCCACCTTTCCATGTGCCTTCCACTACCATCGTGGTCTCTTTTCATCACATCCCCTCTCAGCAGTTCTGCAATATAAATTCATAATGTTATTTACATTCATCGACCGTCTTCATAAGGTCCATTCACATCATACATTCACATTTTCATCATGATTTAGCATGGTAATTCCTATATTAGGATTAATTACAAATTTTATGGAAACATGGTGTTACAAAGGACTATGTCAGGGTTGTCCCCTCTCCCCACTTCTCTTTCTTCTCATCACAGAATGTCTTAGTCGCTTTCTGCACAAAGAAAAATCTACAGGAAGCTTCAAAGGCATCAAAATCTCTCATGGGTTTTACATAACACACTTACTCGTTATGGATGACATCTTGATTTTATGTAATGGATCAAGAAAGGATATAGGAAAACTGTGTGATGGACTTTCACTCTTTAAACAAGCCACTGGCATGTAAATAAATGAACAAAATTCAAGTATCACTCTCTCCTCGATGAAAGATGAGGAAATACTTTACTGCTTGGAGAGACTACCCTTTCAGGTCTTGGATATTGAAGAAGGGATGAAATATCTTGGGTTTCTTTTAAAACTAAATGACTACAAGAAGACCGATTGGCAGTGGCTTATAGTAAAATTGGAAAATACGCTAAAATGTTGGAGCCATCGCTAGCTCTCAAGAGTTGGGTGACTAGTACTAATAAAATTGGTACTAGAAGTTATTCCTGTCTACTGGATGTCCCTTGCTTGGATTCCCAAAGGTACTCTGGATAAAATGAGGAAATTGTGATTCACATATCTTTGGTAGGGCAATAAGGATAAAAACAATTTACCCTGGGTAAGATGGGAACGGATTGCTACTCTGAAGGCCCTCAGTGGCTGGGGGTTGAAGAATATATTCTACTTCTCTATAGCTCTCATGGAAAAATTCTCTTGGTGGTTGATAAAGACTACTAGTCTCTGGACCCGAGTAATCCATCAGAAGTATATTTCACCACTCACTTTATTAGACTGGGTCTGCTCCACCGACAAGTCTACAATGAGGGCCTCTATTATTTGGAAATCTTTGACTAAATATTTTTCTCTCGTGGGGGTAGGTCTGGTGTGGAGAGTGGGAAATGGATACATGATGTGTCTTGGCCTGGATCCCTGGGTTGGGATCCAACTTGGACATAACCTTCCTGAGGACTTAAGACAATGAATGACTTTGGGAGTCTTCCTTCATTTGGCACAGATAGGTGACCCCCTCTCTACAAACATGTGGCATCAAGGATGGCTGGGAGGACCTAGACTCAGACTTCTAGAGGATGCCCTACCTTTTCTGGAACAAATACTTGCAGACCCTCTAGGAATCCTCCATTCGACTGAGTGATCGGGAAGATGAATTGCTCTGGGATAGTGTTGGGAATGGGGAATATACTCCTCGGTCGAGTTACATAAAATTAACAGTATATCTACAACAACAGGAGCCTCTCTGGTGGTGGCGAAATATTTGGAAACAATCATGCCCGACAAAGAGGAAACTCTTAATCTTTTCAATTCTGGCAAACAAAATTCCTACCTGGGATAATCTACAAAAATGCATGTTCATTGGGCCAGATCGATGTTCTCTCTGTAAATCACATTTAGAAACAGTGGACCATCTCTTTCCTCATTGTCCATTTATCATTGAAGTATGGACTTTCACAAAGGAACTAATACCCACGCTCTCGGATTGGCACGACACTTCCTTTGATATGACTCTAAAATCCTAGTTAACAAATTGTGGACAAGAGGATCTTCGAGATTTTCCATTCATTATCGCCTGGGGTCTATGGATCACCAGAAATGGACACATCTTCCAGGGAGAAACTATCTCAGCCGAAAGGGTAGCGGCCCAAAGATTTAGCATCTACAAATCTTTCTCACCTTCCATTGGGGGCTCTATAGTGTGCCAAAGGTTTTTCTAGGAGGAATCCCCTAATATTAGCATCCCGTGGGCCTTTTTCGACGGTGCCTCCCCATCCAACTAGAGAAACTGTTGGGGGGGGGGGATGTTTCTTTTTCTCCTCATCACACTATTTTTACCTCAAGGAGGGACTGGGGGATAGAACAAATAATTACTCAGAACTCATGGCCCTTAAACTACTCTTACTCTTTGTTATTGAAAAGGGTTGCAGAGCTCTTCAAGTCTTTGGGGATTCAAAATTTATCATCAACTGGGATAATGGAAAACATAGATGAAAAATATCATGTTTTCTCCCTTTGCATGAGGATGTGCATCAAATCAAAGGTTTATTTGAAAAAATCTCTTTTTCGCATGTCTACATGGAAAGGAATTAATTGGCAGACAAACTTTCCAAGGAAGCCATGTAGCTAGCCTATGGACTTTGGCACATAACTGAACACACTCTAGATGGTGCATAGGAATAATACCACCGACCCTTTCATGAAAGTAATAACAACTCAAATTTTGGCAACTAAAATACCTCTCCATGAGAGGAGCCTCTATAATATGAAGGGACCTTAATACTTCTATTTTGTATTATGAAAGGAATGTATATGGAATTGATATGACCAACAGAGACTACTAAATATGCGGAAAATATAAAAATGAAGCATATGTATAAACATAAGAAACAAAACAGCTTACTTTTGGTTGGAAAATATGAACACAATCACAGCAACTGGTTCATATCTGTGAATATAATTTTGTTATTCTATAATAAAATTATGAACTTTTTCTGACCAAAAAAAAAATGGTTTATGGAGTGGTAGAATATGGATAAATGTGATGAATGGTGAAATGAAAGGTGGATGAAAATGTGACAATCCTGAGACTCAATAGGGTAGCAGAAGAACTTGGAGAGATGAAGATCCCATTGAGACTAGGTGCTAGACCAATAAGACAAAGACCATATAGATTGAATCTAATATATAAATAGAAGGTGAAGGCAGAAATTGATAAAATGTTAGAGGTTGGGATAATAGAACCTATTGAAGAATCTAAGTGGATTAGCCCTATGGTAGTTCAGGAGAAGAATAAAGGGGCAATAAGGATTTGTGTAGACTTTAGGAAGCTGAATGATGCATTTCTGCATGATCCTTTCCCTGCTCCTTTTAGAGATGAAGTATTGGAGAATGTAGGAGGAAAAGAAGCATATTCATTCACTGATGATTTTCAGGGTATCACCGATCAGAATAGCACTAGAGGATCATCATGAGACTACATTTTTGACAGAGTGGGGGTCATATCAGTACACAATGATTCCATTTGGATTAAAGAATGCCCCTGCTATTTTTTCAAGGGTAGTTGTAGCTGCATTTAAGGATTCCATACATAAGTTTTTGAAGGTTTAATTAGATGATTGGACAGTGTTTATCTTATTGAAGGATCATGTAGAAGTTTTGAGACTAATGTTAGACAGGTGTAGACAGTGTCAAATCTCTTTGAATATTAATAAATTCATATTCAGTGCACCATTTGGAATTTTTATAAGGCATGTGGTGTGTAAACAGGGTATGTTGTTTGATCCTGCGAAGATTGTTGTCATTATGAATTTACCACCACCTAAGTCAGTGTTCCAATTAAGAACTACACTTGGTCATATAAGATACTAGAGGAAATTTATAAAGAGTTATGAATATATTATTGCACCCATGGAGAAGTTGTTAAATAAGGATATCAAGTTTCAGTGGAATGATGTGTACCAACAGAGTTTGGACATCTTGAAGGAAAAAATGGTGACAGTGCCAATTTTTGTGTTTCCAGATTGGTCAAAGGATTTCCATGTTCATGTGGATGTATATTCAATATCACTCAGAGTATTATTGACATAGCCAGGAGAAGGTGATATAGATCACCCAATAGCATTTGCAAGAAGGAACCTCACTGATTCATAATAGAACTATAATACAAAAAAAAGATAAGGTTTGGCTATGGTGTATGCAATGTAGAAGTTCAGACATTATTTGTTAGGCCAACATTTCAAGATGTTCATAGATCACTTTGCTCTTAAATACCTGGTCAACAAGCCAATGTTGGGGGGAAGAATATGTAGATGGTTGTCTTATTTCAATAGTTTGATTTTGAAGTAGTTGTGAAACCTGGAAGATTGAATGCAGGACCAGATCATCTATCCAGGATAACCAATGGGGAGGAACCAAGCAATTTGGAGGACAATTTTGTGGATGCACAATTGTTTTATGTGTATATTTTTGATTAATATTTCATCAATATCATTAAAAAATTTAGTACAAGATTTTCCCCAAGAAAATACACCACTGCGCAGAAGAAGAATTTGGTGTTCAGAGTTGCAGATTACCAACTTATTGCAGGACATTTGTATAAACTAGGAGTAGACAATATTTTAAGTAGATGTGTTATGGAACATGAAAGTCATATCATCTTAACAGAATAACATGAAGGAATAGTTGGAGGAAATTATGCAGGGAAGGATACTACGAAGAAGATACTACGCGCAGGATTATGTTGGCCAACAATTTCTAAAGATGCAAAGGAGTATTGCCAGGCTTGTGATGTTCATTAGAGGGTAGAAAATCCATCCAAGAGGGATGAGATGCCATTAAAACCTCAAGTAACTCTTAAAGTGATTGAAAAATGGTCAATTGACTTTGTAGGTCCAATCAATCCACAATCTAGAAGATCAAGTGAAAGTTATATCATTACAGTGAAAAAATACTTAACCAGATGGGATGAAGTAGCAGGCGTAAAATATTGCAGCGCAGAGACTACAACACACTTCTTATTTGAACATGTAATTACAATATTTGGATGCCCTAGGATTCTGATGAGTGATCAGGAAACTCATTTTATTAAGAGTACCATTCAGGAAATGACTGAAGAATTTGAGATACACCATCAGAAGAGAACTCCATACCATCCTCAAGCTAATGGAATAGTGGAAGCATTTAATAAGATTTTGGAGAATGCCTTAACCAAGATTTTTAATGTAAATAGGGATGATTGGGATTTGAAGATACCAACAGTATTATGGGATTATATAACTACATGTAAGAAACGCATAGGGAAGACACCTTTTAGATTGGTGTATGGTCAGGAAGCATTAGTCCCTTTGGAATATTCGATACCTAGTGTGTGCATTGTAGCCATTACAAACATGACATAAAGATATGCAACTCAAGAAATATTGGCTCAACTTATGGAATTAGAAGAAGACAGGATTATGGCTAGTTTCAATCAAGAAGTACATAAATCAAAGGACAAAGCTTGGCATGATAGACACATAAAAAGAATAAATTAAGTAAGTATATTTTGGTTCTCCTCTATTACAGTAAATACTTATAGCATTCAGGGATATTCAGGATGCATTGGCTAGAGCCATATGAGATTGTTGTCCCTTGAACAAGTTTTGAGGACCCTTGATCATTTTTTACCATTTTGGGACTTCGACAGGCTGTCGAAGATAGGGCGCAAGTTGAAGTGGAGATCGCAAGATATCGGCCCCTTTTTAGGGATTTTTGGGTTTTGGTCTTATGTAATGGGTATGGGGATGTCAGCCCATGGGTTTACCCATGCTTAGGCCTATTTTGTAATGAATAAATAGAAGTCGAGGCGATGTAAGAAGTAGTGACTAGTCAGTGTGATTCATTGTTGCTAAGTGAAAAAGTAGATCTATGTGATTTGTCTTTGTGCGCACTGTGTGAGACTTGCAAGGCTAAGTGCAACGACTGTAAAATACTATGTAAGGCTATGTGCCTAGATCTACTCGGAGAAGGAGGATCGGGCGAGGTGCACAGATCTCATGTCCTCTGCGAAGCTGATTTGGAGGCTTTTTGCATGTAAGAAGATTGAAAGAAGCTAATAAAGAAGATGAAGAGTTGGTGGACGTAGACCCAGGGAGGGGGTGAACCACGTATATCCTGTGTTATGAATGCTTTGTGCTTTATGATTACTCTCTTGTTTATGTGATTCAATGCTTAGTGTGTTGTTAGATGATAGATGAATCTGATATGATAACTTAGTGTTGAATAATGTGAGTGAATGCTAGATCTGATCTCTGTTGGTATGCTTAGTGTTGGAATCCATTGGATCTATGTGAATGTTGCATTGATCTATTGTTAGGGTTTAGCTACGTTGTGAACTAAGGCTTAATATTAATGAACTGTAATTACTAAGTGCTTTGTTAAGGTGTTACAATCACATATTTGTGTCCCATCTAAGGTTGCAGACATCTGAGTCTTGCAACCACCCCTACCTCTACCTCGGGTGAGACTTCATCTGCTTCGCAGGTTTTTCCAAAGGGCTAGTAGTTAGGGTTTTTTTGGTGCATTATTGTAGCGTTGAACCCCGGGTCTTCCCCTGTGCCAAAAAATGGTTCTGTTGTCAGGACTTGAAACTGTGATTGTTGGTAACTAAGGAAGAAGAAGCTCTGTGAGAAAATCTGACCTAAAACTGTGAAAGCTCTGCGCGTAGATCTGTTTCCGTGGTGCGCAATACTCTACTTGGATTGTGGAACTCTGTGCTAGAAAGAGAAGTTTGATATGAACAAAAGAGGTAAGATCTTGAATCTGTGTGCTCTGATAAACATAATAATAGTGAAAAGTTTTAGATCTGGAAGCTTTGTGCTTTGTTGAAAGTAAGATTAGTGGGAATTTTTGTTTCAAGAGTATGGATCTAGGTATGTTTGATAAATTGTGTCCTAGCCTAGAAAATAGGGCATAGTTAGAAGAAACAATATTTGATATGAGTAGATCTGATAAGAATAGTGAAAGATATGTTATTCCTATGCATAGAAAGAATGTTTGGACTAACAAATGGATGCAGGATCCTAGAAATAATTTTTTGCAGGTTAGCTACCATGATCCTAGTGTGCAGTACAGGAAAGGATGGGGATCATTTAAGAGAAAGAGAGGATTAACTCTTTGTTACAATTGCAGAAGATCAGGACATCTTGCTAAGGAATTCCCTGGTAGAAGACCCAATTGTCTTTGTTGTAAAGTTATGGATCATGAAGTTTTGGATTGACCTAGAATGATTACTAATATTGAAAGAATGAATATGAGACAAGAAAACCCTGAGGAAGGTCAAGAAACTAATATCATGGAATAACCCTGGAAAGAATCAGAAACAGTACTATTGCAAATGAAAGAAACTCTGAATGATCAAAGAAACATCAACTTACCAGAGATCTTCAAAGAAAAAGAACGCATAGAAACAAGAATAGGAGACTTCAACATTGACTGTGTTCTTGATGAGGAAACACAGGTGAATATCATGACAGAAAGAACCTAGGAAATTTTAGGAAAACCTACTATGATTCCTTCATTGGGAGGAATAGGATTATTTAGAGGAAAATTGATAAACCTATGTGGAAGACTTACCCAGATATCTATGAGTGCTCATGGAACCTCGACAGAAGAAGATTTTGAGGTTGTTAAATTTATTGAGAACAACGCCCCATTTGTTATGTTACTAAGAAAACCTTGGATCGAAAAGGATCAAGCTATAAGAAAAGAAGAGGAAGTCTTAGAGTAGAAGAAGCAAGAAATAAAAGATTTAATGACTAGAAGGATTGCACATTTGATTGAAGAACAGGAGAACACATCGAAGTTATTTAGAACCAGAAACTTAGATTTTGAATTTGAAAGGACACACAAGGAATTGATACACCTATTTGTACAGGAGAGTAGAGCACCTACACCAGACGGAGAAGAAGTATTTCCCTTGAACCCTAGTAAAGACCATCAACAATGTGAAGTTACTATGCCCAGATAAGATCAGAATCAGAATAGAAAGAGGAATATCGAGACGAAGATCACCAGGAAGAAGGATAGAAAGCTCAATAAGAAGAAAGAAAAGATAGAAAAGTTACAGAAAGTTCCAGAAGGAACTGCGCAAAAGGAAGGATTCCAGAATCTGAACTTCGTCGGGATACCAGTACATCACAGCATGGCACTTTTCCATGGTGAAGAAATATGACCGTTGGAGGAATTATAATCATTAGCCCAAGGACCTGAATGCTTAGAACAACAGTTATGGACAGAAATCTCGCCATAAAACCATTGGGACCACGTCGTAACGGACAGAACTGCATTAATGAAGGATTCTCACCCGTTGGAAAGATTTTTTACCTAGTTATCTACTTATTCCATCGAGCCTTACACTGAGAACAATTTTCCCACCCATGATTATTTGAGCTCACATATTAGTTGATTTCGTGTAGTGATCATCAAGCTATCGCCATCCATATCGTTGCACTGAGTGGTTTCTCTTCAACCTGAGATAGTTAGCCACGAGCATCTATGTCTAAAGAAAATAGCGCAGTTGAAGAGTCTGTGAAGGAGATACTCATCGACCTCATGACTGAAAAGGTAATGTATGTGGGAATACAGGCTTCATCGATGAGAGGAGTGCAAGCCTCCCCATCAACTACTTCCAGATCCAGACCATCCTGAGCTGGGACTGAGAAAAGAACCAAGCATAGAGACGACTTGGCGAATGCAAATTTATTACCTCCCATCCTACCCAAGTACATTCTACCCCTGGCTAGTGTAGTGATTTGTGACAATGTCCCGAGAGACTTCAACTACACTGTCATCACTGTGTATCTCCCGAAGGGGATACGTGTAGTTAGACCACGGCTAGAGAGGATTCCAACCTTGAATATTAGTGACTATAACTTGGGATACCATAAGATCTATGGCATGCTCTCACCTCACAAATATCTGACCAAGATGAAGTGAAAGAAGACTAAAATCATCCTTCATTCGTGGACCGTGAACCTCGCGCAGTCCACCCTGTTGAATGTAATGAAGATTCCACATTTTGGAAGGCACCAGGAGGTTAACGCCTGCATTAAGCTCCTGCTGTCATGCTTCCACAGTGGATATTTGTGGTTGGGCAGATGTATCACTATTGATTTGGCATTGATCCATAGGATCACTAGACTGAGCATGCAGGGACCAGACCGACAAGACTTCTACCCAGGAAAAGATGCAGACTGCGCCTTGGCACGGACGATTAAGAAACATATGGAGATGTTGAGAAGGGGACATGAGGCTACAAGGTATCCTCCATTCAGACTGGCACAGTGTGCCTAGCATGCCAATTTATTGCAGGAAAGATAGTAAGAAAGAACAGACCCACGCAAATTACAAGGTTTTCCGTTGACCCCCCTGGGAAATGAGTGGAAGGCCTACAAATGAACTGGGTGAAGTACCTAGTTAACTAGCTCGAACTGGATTGCCACAAAGCTAAGGATCATAGCTATGAGTTTCATTTCAGCTGGCTCCTGATCCTCATCACATTTACTGCTTGGGAGATATCGGAAGGTGCAACCTTTCTTGAGATCAATCCATTCAAGTCGTTCAATGTGAAGTTCACCACGATCTGGTATTCGAGTGATATGGGAAAGAAGTGGTAGTCAAATGCAGTATTTCATACCTACTACTTGTATCTTAGGAGGGTTATTGAGTCCTTCCCTCATATGACGTCGAACACCCTGGATAGGTTCAGGCCTCTTATGAAGTTCCGCATAGATAGGCATTTTACTTATATTACTATGTGCATCGATGACAACAAATAACTTTAATACTACTACAATCTCACTACAGAAGACCTATAAGAAATATTTAAATACTGGCTTGTCGAACTCCTTATCCCTATTAATCCCACAGAGCTATCTGACCTGAACCTCATTGGAAACCCGGTGGTCACTCATGAAGAGTATGATGCCCCAAGAAGCAACAAGAAGAAAAAGAAGCAAGATGTACAGGAAGTACATAGCACATCAGAAAAGACTGCATCCTAGTCACCTAGCGGAGGAGGTGATGATGATGTGAACAAAGAGGAAAAATAATAGGAAGAAGATAAGAAAGGCGAAGTAAAACCACCACAAAACCTCCCTGATGACACCGATCCATCTAAGAAAAGGAAGGTTTCCCCCACTAAACCTTCATCACGAAAGAAGTCCAAATCTAATAAACCAAAGATGCATAATGTACTCGCAGTCGACGATTTCGACTTCATTATTTCAGTTCTAGGAGATGCCTCAGAAAATATTTTTCAAAGAAATGAAGAAAAACAAGAATCTATGTACGATAGAATTGAAGCAAAACTAAGAGGTGTACAGTAATCCCTTTATTCGAGCCGTGCAGTGTCCACTGCGGCCCCACCCTCATAAGAACCAGAGTTGGGAGATGAGCCTACTCAACCCCATAGGTTGGCTGATATGACTAAAGCCTGCCTTCATCGAGCACAAGATGAGAAATACCAAGCCACAGCGGCCCTGAAACAAGCATAGGAGGAAGTTATAGAGAAACGCAGGATTGCGCAACAGGAGAAGGAAACTCTTGAAGCAAAGTTTGAAAAAGAGAGAGCGCAGATCTAGTAGGAGAAAGAAAATTTGCTCGTGGAGAGGTTAGAATAAAAGAAGCAATCAATTGAGCACTTCACTCTATGACAGGTTTGGAGAAGAAGGAGGAAGAACCAGTAGAACACCAAGTAGCATAGCTCATAGAAACCATCCAGCAGCTTCAGCAAAGAATCACAGATCTGGAGCTAAGAACAGTGCCCAGTACTCCACAGGATGTGTGAGATCTAGGAGAAGTGACTGCTCGAGGTGTAGTTGAAAGAATCAAGGGCCTCGCATGGAATGTAAACAAGTGAGTGATCGTAGTGCCAAAAATTATGAGCAACTCACTGAGGATCCTAGATTAAAGGCACTGGAGTCATAGCTCCAAGAGGTGAAGAAGCAAGATGAAATTGTATAGGCACAGTTGAAGCCCCTGTCAGCCATTGAGAGGATGAAGTGATCCCAAGAATAGCGCACTGCCCAGCAGCAGGTCCATGCCATTCAGAGTAGAGGCATGGAAGTAACTCAGAGGCTCCAACCAATACAAGACAAGGCTTACCAACTATTCACAAAGATCGAAGGCCGAGGAGCATAACTGGAGCAAGTCGTCACTGTATTTGAACAACACTTAGAGGGACCTGTCAACGAAGCAGTATTCCAAGAGTTCACTGAGCAGGAGGTCGTGGAACAGCAACAGGTCAAAATCACTCAAGACAATCTCGAGGCTTTTGAAGTAGAGTTACCCAAATTAGAGTGACTCGGGAGGAGTCACAGGTGAGTGTTGGGGGCCTATTGGCCCTTGACCAAGTTTTGAGGACCCTTGAACATTTTTTACCATTTTGGGACTTCGACAGGCTGTCGAAGACAGAGCGCAAGTCGAAGTGGAGATCGTGGGATCTTGGCCCCTTTTTAGGGATTTTTGGGCTTATGTATTGGGTATGGGGATGTTATCCCATGCGTTTACCCATGCTTAGTCCTATTTTGTAATGAATAAATAGAATTTTAGGCAATGTAAGAAGTAGTGACTAGTTAGTGTGAGTCATTGTTTCTAAGTGCAAAACTAGATCTGTGTGATTTGGCTTTGTGTGCACTGCATGAGACTTGCAATGCTAAGTGCAGTGATTGTAAAAGATTGTGTAAGGCTCTATGCCTAGATCTACTCGGAGAAGGAGGATAGAGTGAGGTGTGTAGATCTCTTGTCCTCTGTGAAGCTCATTTGGAGTCTTGTGCATGTAAGAAGATTGAAATAGGCTAGTAAAGAAGATGAAGATTTGGTGGACGTAGCTCCATGGAGGGGGTGAACCATGTATATCGTGTGTTCTGAATGCTTTGTGCTTTATGATTTCTCTCTTGTTTATGTGATTCAATGCTTAGTGTGTTGTTATATGATAGATGAATATGATATGATAGATTAGTGTTGAATAATGTGAATGAATGCTAGATCTGATCTCTGTTGGTATGCTTAGTGTTGGAATCCATTGGATCTGTGTGAATGATGTGTTGATCTATTGTTAGGGTTTATCTATGTTGTGAAATAAGTCTAAATATTAACAAACTGTAATTACTAAGTGCTCTATTAAGGTGTTACAATCACAGATCTGTGTCCCAGCTAAGGTTGCATACATATAAGTCCGGCAACCACCCCTGCCTCTACCTTGGGTGAGACTTCATCTACTTCGCAGGTGTTGTTGAAAGGGCCGGTTGTTAGGGTTTTTTTGGTGCATTTTTGTAGAATTGAACCGTGTGTCTACCTATGTGCCAACAAAGAGAAAGTCTATCACAGATGGAGGTGTTGTGCAGCTGCAAGATTTAACAGGAAAAGAAATGCAGGATTGGTGAATGGTAGTTGACTAAAATTGTATAGGGATAGTCAACCCAATGACCCTCATTAGTTGCAGCGCATGAAAATACAATTGTACATAGTGTATATAGAAAAAATTGAAAAAGAAAGAAAAAAGTGGAAAAAGAAGAAAAAGGAAGAAAAAAAGGGGAAAAGGAGAAAAATACAAAAAGATGAAGACATGTAGTTAGATGATACATCGCACAGCAGAAAGTAATTGGTGGGAAATAACAGGAATACCCTATGCACCAGAGAAAGGTCACAAGACAAAAAATGCAGTGCATCGAGACAGAAAGCGGACGGGGAAAGGAAAAAAATAGTGGTCAGAAAAGAACAAGTACAATAGAGAATTTATGACATGACATATAAAACCAAAAATCGTGCACGAGAAGACAGTCTAGCAGTAAATACAATAAATTCAGTAGAGTGCATGAAGGAAACATGGGGGAGTGAAATAGTTAGAAATCCAAGGCAAAAGAACCTTATCCCCAAACCTTCAGTGTAGGAAAAGGACCGTGCAAAAGTAACAAATGGAGGAGTACAGAAGGATAATATGTTCTTATGAATGAGAAACTAGGAGGAGGAGATCAAACATACATGGGTGTACCAGGTACATCATTGTAGACAGAGACATTTCCCATGAAGAATATAGTATTGTAGGCAGGAGGTCAACGCAAGAAGATGAAGGTGCATAAATGTGTTCCTCAGTTCACATTGATAGAAGATGATGTGGAGTTGTTGTAGAAAGAGTACA
>JZKD02S0203635.1:166472-196552 GCA_000966675.3 Picea glauca
GCCTGCGACCCTGAACAACTTCATGTGATAACAGATTCGAGAATATTTAGTTACTGATTTTTTGCTTATGCATGAAATAGATAAAATGTGGAAAATAGAGAACATTAAAATAAAATCACACACCATCCACAAAATAACACAAATATTTTCAATGGGAAACCCTTACAGGAGAATACTCGACTAGAAGGTGAGGCTCCTCTACTCTCTTTTCTCTGGTATGGAAACAATGCAAGTACAAAGGAGAAGGCACTCTCTATGGAGTTACCTAAGACCTATGGCCTGTTAGGTTGCTACAGAACATTAACTCCCTCAATTATGCCTTATAATTTCCCAGTCCCATTTTTTCTTCTCTTCTATGGAACAAAATACAATAACATAGAATGGAACCCCTTCTCCTCCTAGCGGCTTAGTATTTAACATAGCACAATAGCCATCTAGGGGTAGGGTTTTGACTTCCTCGACCCTCAATTGTGATAAGGTTTAGGAAATTCTAGGGTATTATTGAAATCACATACGTGGCTTGCCCCATATGTGTGGGTAACAAGGGATGACATGGCATCCTCTCATACCATGGTGGTCAACATGATAATCCAACTTGCGAGAGGCATAACTTTTTCATACAAGCTCCAATTAACGTGATTTTTGCACCATTGGAAAGGTCTAGATGTGTATAATAGTGTCACTAGGTTCAAGACATTGATTATAAAGTTTTGACCCCAAAAAAATTCTTTTAATGCCCAAAATTGCTCCAGAAGGTTTCAAACCCCAATTTTCCAAAGTGGGACCTGCCATTAAAATGACCCTGCAAGATGATTCCTCCAATTTTTTCCAATATAAAAGCATCAAGATAGATGAAAAATAGTATGATGATCTAATTTGGATCAGACACAGCCTGTTGAAAGGTGTCTCCATCTTTTTTAAGGCCAAATGTTGTGACCTTATAGGAAAAATCTCCCCAAAATGGGATAAAATTAGTGTTATGTTGGCCTTGTTTCTAAATTTTGATATACTTAGACCTAGAAAATTCATCAATGAAGGAAAGAACCACATGACCAACAGAACCGTCAATAATTTGATCAATAAAAAGGTGTGATAAAACCGTCCTTAGGGTATCCATTATTCAAATCATAAAAATTGGTACATACTCAAATGATAACCTATTTTGTGGTGATAGGGATAGGGTTTGAAATCCTCGAGGTGTATTCAATTGAATAAATGAAGTATGGCTTAAGAAATTTCTCAAGCTCAAACTTTATGGTTGGCACTTTATTGGGGTGAATAGGATGTTTATTTTTCCTTATCATTTTGGCATCGGACCATGTGTTTATGTGATGTTCCATGTTGTTTAAGACTAGGTAGGGAATTTCATCATAAGACCAAGCAAAAATGTCCCAAGTAAGGATTTTGGGTTCCCCTTTTCTTAGTAGTACAGTCAAAACCAATAAGGATTTCTTCACAAATTCTATACTTGATGGAAATACAAATGGATACAACTATTGACATATTGGCTAAGATTCCTTCTTTGAATGCATCGAGTATCAGAATTAGGTGTTGGAACTATTAGCATTCTGTAAATTTGTCCGACTGATAGAAAAACGACAGAGATAACTGTTTCAACTGACTTTAGAGCCGGGCACTATCCGGCTCATCTCAGAGAGGGCTCTCTCATGTCACTTGATGTTTCTTTGGAAATCGATGACTAGATTTAGTTTGCTTTTGGGGGGGTTATAAATTTGTTGGTGAGGAAGGGGAGGGACACTCAGGTCTATGGAGTCGAAATTTTGAAAATGAATGAACACACTGACTGGCCAATAGAAATATCCAGAGAATAAAGGATAAATAAGGTGATGAATCTGACTTATAAATTGTAGTTTGTAGGACGTAAGAAGAAAAATAAAACAAGTAACTACATCAGAGCATTAATGAAATGAATTATGAATCAGTTATGAAGAATTTCACACAGTTTAAATTACTTGAGCCAAGAGCATCACAAGATGAATTATGGGCCTTTAAACTATCCAATTTAAATAGAAGATAGTGTAAATGGAATTAAAGAGCACAGGAAATACATACAATGAGAGAAGACAAAACTCATATCACCACTATTAGAATCTTTTCATAAAGACTTCAAAATCTTCTGCATATGTATTCAATTCAGCTTCAGAAAATTACAATAGAGTTCAGAAAAACTAAGGAGGTGCCCTTGCACTTCTGCAAACATTAATACATTTGGAACTTCTGATATTTATACAATTCAAGTTCCTTCAATTAGAAAACGTTTACAATAGCTGAACTGGAACATTTCAGCTTCTAAAACTGATTATAATAATTTCAACTGGCAGTCTCGGTATGTGAACCGATTTACAATGGTTAATCAAAATGTTTCATAAACTAACAGTCGATTTCTCTGAATGATAAACTTTTGTCTTTGTCATCTGTCCTGCTTTGGTCCTCTGTCGAATCTGCCAATTTGGTGACACATGGGGGCTATTTAATGGTTCCTAGGAAACTCCAGTTTTTCTTGCCCAACCGCACTATCTTCTTCCATTGCAAGTCAGAAGGGATATTGTAGTCCATCATTTCCTTTATTAGGATCTCCAAGTCAATGAAAGAGGCATAATTCATGGTTGGCAGCCCGATCTTCACTATCTTGAACTAATTCAAGATCTCAAAATTTGTGGTCAAACATTCTACCAGGGTAGCTCCTTTCAAGTTTTCCTCCAGGATTTCAAACTTGGAGTGATCCATTCTGCATTGGGTGAGGCAAGAGTTGTATTCCTCCTGATCATACAATTTCCCTTTGCCATCCCAAAATGGTAGGAGGCATTTGATGAACAACTCTTCATACAGATCCTTGAATTCTTGTATACTCGCTCCATCTTTATGGCCTTGGTTTGAACTGAATTAAGTAGGTTATGCTTGGAAATGACCCTCCTAGCCCAAATGATCAATGTGGTCATGTCTTTGACCTCAATGATCTGAATTTTTGCAGTGTGGATGGATTTCAGCAATTTTATAGCATTTTGGGCCCACTTTGAGGGTTTCTTCGCTAGGGTCTCATTTACAACAATGC
This sequence comes from Picea glauca, assembly GCA_000966675.3. Classification (NCBI taxonomy): domain Eukaryota; kingdom Viridiplantae; phylum Streptophyta; class Pinopsida; order Pinales; family Pinaceae; genus Picea; species Picea glauca. The sequence continues at coordinate 169,546 of JZKD02S0203635.1, forward strand.
ACCTGCTTCTGGCTGTGATAGCCATGTTATATTTGTCATTAATGAAGTTCAAGTACACTCTGAACTTGGCAGCTTCAACAGCAATAGAATCACATATGATGTGCTTTTCCCCCTGCAACATTCCTTTGCCTCTCAGCCTTGTCTTAAGCTTGTTTACTCTTTCCTGCAAAGCTTGATTCTCCTTCTGGAACTAGGCCATCTTTTCATCCTTTGTTTTCATTTCTTGCAGAAACTTCCCTATATCATCCTTTAGACCTTTGATCTCTCAAACCTTCAGGCTAACTTGGGACATATCCTGAACCAATCCATCAATTCTTGGCCCAATTTCTGCAGTAGATGGTACAGCAACAGCCATGTTTGGTGCTTCTGTCTACCTTTGTGACCAATCCACTTTTTCTTGCTCCAGCTGTGATACCTTGGCTTTGTAATTTAGTGCCTCTTGTCTAAATGCTTCCTTCTCATGTTCTAGAACAACCAGTTTTTTCGTTTGTGGATGTTCTATGGTAGACATTTTTAGTTTTTTCTTCACACTTTGAATCATCTTGTCTTTTTCTTCTAAGGAGGATTTCACTCCCAGAGGGCCCTCAGCTTCTAGCCTCTTGACCTGAGTTTTCCAAGATATTTTAGATGCTTTCTCTTGCCTCAACTTCCCTTCCAGCTTAAGTGCATAAGTTTACAGCCTTGAATTCTTTAGGCTTAGGCCCAAGTAATCTGAATACATCATGTCACTTGTATTCCTGTGGAATTTCACTTTGTCAGGAGCACTGATGTTCTCATATTTCATCTTGATTTCAGATACTTTATCCTCATCTACAACTGCTATATTGAATGTTTTCTTCTCGACATCTCTCACTGTGAACAGAGAAAACTTATGCTTAGATACCTTTTCTACTTCAGGGATTAACTCCCTCTGTTCATTCATAGCCAAGTTTCCCTTCTTAGCATACTGCTTTGTAAAATCCTCTTTAGATTTATAGGTTTCTCCAACTGCCTTATCAAAGATGTGATTTTTTCTACTGAAGGTTCTTGAACTGCCTTCACTTTGGAGCTTGCTCCCTTTCTCAACTTCTACATTGTTGATGCCACTCTCCACCATATCCATATTCACTTGTTCTTTAGGCTCCTCATATTCTAGATCCACTATCTATGGGGATTGTGTGATCTTCATCTTTTTATGGATGTCATGTTGATTGTTGATGCCCAAGGCCTCTGAAATGCTCCTTTTGCTATAAAAAACTAACTTGGATATTTTAACTATCATCTTTTGAGGAATTTTTTGTGTCTAAGTCTGATGTAGGGTTGTCCCTACTGGTTGTGTTTGAGCAGGTTGCAAGATGGCTTCCATATCAACACATGTTTCTAAATTTCCCAATTTTTCAAAACCCTCAACATGTTCATGCTCATAGGGGGCTTGCTTGTTTGCTAGTATTCTCTTGGATATGGTTTGATTAGGATCATATCTTATTCCCTGTAATTTTGCAAACCCAAACTCCTTGAGTTTGGCCTAGATCTGAGATAAGCACAATATATTTTTTACAACAAAGGGTCCTATGATGAAAGGGAATTTGAGGTTGGATGCCTTATGAAATTTCAAGAAATGTTATATCTCTGAGTTGATTCTTTTCCTGATAAACTCCAGGGCCAAAACTTTGGGTGTCAAAAAAATAGGCAGAAGATAGGGGGATTCTTGACAACCATACACCCAGATTACTGTAGAATGCATGAACAGCACCCAGTCCCCCACTCTATTTTCTGGATTTGGCTGCAAATCACTTTTCATGTCATCCAAGACTCTTGGCAGGCTGGTGTTGAAGATCAAGTTGTAAACTCTAGACATGACCTTGTTGATAAAGATGAGAATTTTGATTCTTTTGCATTCATTTGATATGAATGTTTCTTCAGGGAACTCTCTCTTGTTGGTCTCCAGGGAGGTCTTCAGCAGACATGTGTAATATCTGAAATGTCTTAGTGAATGGAAATTCACTATTTGATTGTGTATATATTCAATTATAAATCTATCAAAGAGGATGCAAACTAACTAACTTGACTCTGAATGGAAAAATGCTAAAAGAAAACCTAACATGACCTCTATCACATAATTTTCATTATCCAAAACTAAAATTTGACTGAGTATGGAACAAACCCATTGGACTTCAATAACCATGATATTCACACTTACTAGCAGGGACAGACTCTCGGAAAAATGCTTTGGTTCGACAATTGTTTGCAAAAATAGGATTTTGACTTCAGGGGGACATTCCTTTCAAACTGTAATTAGATTTACTTCCTCAAATGGTTTAGACACTACAGAGGGAGACTCTGGTATGTCAAGGGTGTATCGAATTGACAGGCCATCTACTCTACATAGGACATCTAACCCTAGTTTATTTAAGATGACTTTCTCTTCTTGTGAATATTTCTATGTGCACCAACCTATGAATTCCGGGAAAGGGAATGCGACCTCGATGGAATAAGGGACTATGGAGGCCTGGACTACTTTAAGAAAGGGTCTTTGCTTCCCTACATTATCTGACAGATTAGCTATGGACACGAATATGGGCAAAAATGTTATTTTAGTGTCAAACACATTTGAATCTCTATCAATTAGGGCTTCTTCGTTCGACATGGGATCTTTCTCTACTACTGATGGCATGGCAGGGTCCATGGTGACGATGAAAAATACCTGTAATTGAGCAGAAAATGTGTGAGTTTGGCATATTATTGAGATTCAGTTCGAATAGGATTGTCGCGTCAATCTTCCCACATTCCAACGATTTGAAAAAACAATAAAATAATGATTGGCAAGCCCCTTTATATACTTTTTGATTTCGGGGGGGAGGAAAAGCGGTTTTGGGTAGACTGCTTATCACCCTGAAATGCACCCTGTGGCACCACATGGTCCCGACCCAAAACCATGGTTTTCTTTTCCTCTCACTTTCAAGAAATATCCTCTGCACAAGTTCTCTGTCCAAAACGATCCCTGGTCGTTGATCTATACCGCACATGATCTATGACCCATCGGGTCCCATCAACCATGCACTTCTGCTAGACTTAGCTTCCTTCTGCTATATATGGCCCCGTTCTCCAGTTTATCATGCCTCTACATCAATTTAGCATCTCGCTAAATTCTGGAAACTGGATTTCTCACAGAAATTGTTATAGTGATAACATGGGCTCCAATTGGGGATGTTATCCTCCCTACAAGGTAGCAAAGAACGACAGATTGAGTGCCTACCCATTGGGCTATGATTTATTCCTACAACTAAATTTTAGCAACATTTATTCAGAAAAACTCAAAATCTACTTAGCATAACTCAAGGCCTTCACCTCGGGCTTCATTTTTGTTTATTTTATTTCAATAACTTCATGCCAAAAAACAAAATAAAAAATGATTATGTACAATGAATGGAAAAGGTAATGATTGATTTAAATGGTATAATGCTTGAGGAACCTACCATTCACAGGCCCTCCTCCAACGATGTCTCCATTACTTTCTTGTATTAGATAGGCATTATTTCCATGGTACGCCACGATTTTGAAAGGTCCCAGCCATAGATGTTCAAATTTTTTGTGCTTTCCCTTATCTTCATTTCTGGCATCCCATCTTAATACCAAATCTCCCACTTTAAAGTCATCTTCTTTGGTATGCTTCTCAAAAGCCCTTTTAATCTTATCTTGGTGCAGTTGAGCATTGTTGAAGGTCCTTTATCTATCTTGTTGGGCATTGATTAGTTCATCCTTCCTTCTTCGAGTGGCATCTGTTTCAGCATTTTTCTCCTATAATAACCTCATTACTGGAAACCCTAATGTAGTAGGAAAAATTGCTTATGTGTCATAGACAATATGGAAGGGGGAGGTAGCAATAGATATTTTTGGAGTGATCCTTTCAGCCCATAGTGTATGGATGAGCTTTTTGTGCCAAGCCTTTTTGTTATCTTGAAACAATTTTTTGATAATTCTGGTTAAGCTCTTATTTGATGACTCAGCCAAACCATTACCCTGAGGGTAATAAGAAGTAGAGTTGCCAAGAGTTGTGTTGTAGTCCCTCCAAACATCATCCTTGTTTGCTTGATTGTTGATTTTGATGTTTGTTGGGTAAGTTTTGATGGTTGTTTAATCTTCTTGGATCTCTGTCATGATTGTTAAGTGCATATAGAGTGATAGGAAACCTTTCTTTGGTTGAATTTTTGGGCAATTTTTCTTTCTCATCATCTTTTTCATTGGTTGTCCTTACATCTTGGGTTCAGTGTTTTATTCTTGATATCCTTCTTGGTTTGTATCTTTTTCTTATGGTAGGGTTTATATATCAAGTTTTTGTTCAGTCCTTGCATTTTCATTTCCTTTTTATTGAAAATACAAAAATATACATTTTGCATTATGGAATTTGATCTTTTGGGTTCTTCTTATTGATCTTGATACATGTATGGAAATATTTCATATTATTTGAAATCACAGAGTTGAATTGAAAATTGCATTTTGAAAAGATTATCATTTGTTAAGAATTGAAATTGGGACTTTGCATTATATTCATATTAATTTCTTTTACTTGCTGAGTCATAACATCATCAGTTTCACGACCACATCTTTTGAGTAAACAAAGCCACTAAAAGTAACACTAATAAATTTAAAATTGATTAGAAACGATTTTATTTTTCAAGGTGCACAAACTAGCTTAAGATTTAGAGCCTTGGAATAGGATGTTGTGAGTAAACCTCTCCAAGGATATTAAAATCAACATATGTGTATGACTAAGGGAGTGGTGAAATCCATTGTATAATTGGTGACGTCAGGAGGCTTCGCTCACAACAGAATTAAGCACAAGGTCGCACGAAGTCGGATGAGGAGATATCCCTCCAATACCTTCTTAGCGTCAGAGATATTTATGGGGATCTATTCTTATATGGGATTCTTTCTAGTACCTTTAGCTCTGTGAGAGGTGGTGCTTTCGATATTTCAAGTTTTGTTTCCCTACCAATACAGTGGACCTGACTTGCGACTGTTCACCTATGCATTGGTTATATCATGGTGGCTTAGTTTCTTGACATAGGTAGCCACATAGGTTACTTGCAGGGGTTATTTTGCAAGTACCCTGAGTCAGATAAGGGTCAAACAGCACACAACCTTTATGGAGGATTACCTCTCTGGGGAGATCTAACCGACTGCACTGTTAAGCCCACGAGGGCCCGTATAACTGATTATGATACCTTATATCTTTTGAAGGGAGTCTCGGGCCCCTCTTGGGTGAGGGATACCTACTTTAGGGAGGGAGGCCCCTTTTAGCCACTTTATCATGCTTGTGTGCATATTGGCCTTTTTGTTTATTTTGGTGTGCTCTTTGATTGTTAGTTGGCCTTAGGATTTGTTTTTATATCTCAAGTATTGAGTCATCATGGAGCCAGACCCACTTCCTCCCAGGTCTCACCGTTTGTTGAAATTACCACCGCATTTTAAGTCTTTGCCTTCTAAAGGGTGTAAAGTTTTCAAACATGGTACACACACCTCCACCTACCAAACTTGTGGTCATGCAAGTATGAGAAATGAGTCGAGTCAGAAATATATTGGGAGTCCTTTGACTCCCATACCTACCATAGTCAATAGTACCCCTTTGACGCCTTCAACCACCATTGTTGTAGTGTCAGAGGTTCATGTCATCACTCCTATCTGACATGTGGTTTCTACTCAACCCATAGTCACAAACCCTTTTGGGTCTTTTTTTCATTCATCGGGATACACTCAGTCCATCCCTATGGCCTCTATCCCTTTCTCTTATGGTATGTTGAATCTCACATCGCAATTTGCATCATCCATTCCATTGATGAATACAAATCCTAGTATTGAACTTGGGGGCATGGATCCTCCACATATTCCATTCTCGTTTGGTGTTTCTCATATTCCCCAAATGACTCCTATGCTTGGAATCCAACCTCCTTTTCACCCTAGGTCTAATCCTAGTCTTAATGATCCTGGATGGAGTAGTCAATCAGGAAGACAATCTCATCCACACCGATTTCGACCAACATGTTTGGCATGACGAATCCACATCTATCCTCTGGATTTCCACCTGGAGGAGGTTAGTTTCATACTTTGGGAAACCTCCAACCTTGAGTTACTCTGGTTGGGGGGAATATTTACAACCCTCATCATAACATTCCTATTGGAATGATGCCCAACCAACCCCTTATGAATCAGTTTGGAGGGGGGTTTTACAATCCCGGATAGGGCCATGGTGCATACCAAAACCATGGATGGGTTGTGATTCTCCAACATCAATCTTTCTCGAGAGCTTGGGGAAAGATTCTGCAACCCCGTCTCCCTTTTTTTTCCACCCTCAATTTGAAAAACTTGTCAATATTAATGAATGACCCAGTGAGTCATCACCTAACATGACCCCCCATCCTCACCAAGCTTCCTTCGGATATTCTGAAATTCAAGGGAAAGAATGGTGAATATCCTAGTGATCACGTCACTAATTTTCATCTTTGGTGATCTTCCAATTCCCTTAACAACGATTATATTCATTTAATATTGTTTCAATGCACTCTCACGGGGTTGTGGTGAAATGGTATATAGAGCTACCTGGGGGGACATATGGTAACTTTAACCAGATGTTTTTAGTCTTTCTCAACCACTTACAATTGTCAGTTTGTTACTATGTTGACATAGAAATTATGTCGGACCTCCGCGAGGACAAAATCGCTCATATCTTGGATCACATCCAAGAGTGGAGTATACATAAGAGGTTGATCAAAGCCTACATTTCTCCAGAGTTACTGTTGGAATGGTTTCTTAAGTCTTTACTGCCTTATATTTTGAAGGATGTCTCTACATCTGGGTCAACATCTAAAGAGGAAGTGATTTTCAAATCCCAATAGTTAGATCTCATATATGCTCAGTCTTGGATGTTATACAAAATTCTTCCTAATGCACCGAGGTCGAATTACGACCCTAGACAAAAGCTCAGGCCTCATGCCGATGGCATTATAAGCTCTCCAAATGTTAAATATATAGACTTGGTAACAAGCCAGTTGAAAGAGTTGTCTCTAAGCTAGTCTGTAGGAGGACAAGCTTCATATGTGTCCTCTACTCCCACTCAGTCAGTGGATGTACATTATGTGCAATCATTGACTAACTCGAATGGTAACCAGAAACCAGGAGGGAATAAAAGGAAAGAATGTGGTAACAATTGTAAGGGTTGGAGGAATGATAATAAACCCAAGGATAGCACTAATAATGATAGATTGAAGGTTAATGTTGGTGAGGGAAAGAAAGAGAAGTGGAAGGTGAAACTCCCTTGTAAGATTTGTACTGATTCTCACCTTACCCACTTGTGCCCCAAACTTGAGGAAGATACGAGGATTTTATATTTACTGCCTGCAGTGTTGACTAATCCTTTTCTGAATAATCATCACATGGGCTCAAGATCCTTTAATGCTAGAAATGTGGCGAGTGGGATTCAAAACCCACCGATGCAAGATGATGATTGTCTATGCATCAATATGGTCAAATCTCAGGTTAATGTAGCCACTCAGTCTCGTGACTACAGTTATTCGCAGCATGTTCCAGGTCTAGAGTCTCCCCCTCCTCTGGAGACAGCTTTATAGATCAAAAATCTAGAGCCTCTGCCTCTTATTCCAAAAGGATTACTCAAACTCTCTACCCACAACCCTAATTCTAGAGCTGCCTAGAATTACTCTATTGTTGAGGATCTAGGTTAAACCCCTTGCGCAATATCGTCTTTGGAGATACTCCAGATGTGTCATTCATATAGGAATGAATTTTTATCTACGTTAGGATTTGCATACCCTTGTGTATCTAAGGTTATCAATTTTGACGTCACGAATGTGAACCCTTGCTTGCCTTACCATTTTTCCTTCCAAATCCACGTGTATTAATCAAATTATACAATCAAACATAATGTTATTGATGAAGGTGTTGCAACATGTGTGATGTCCCTAACCTGTTGGAAATCCATTGGCTCTCCAACCCTCTCTCAATATCCGACCATATTGACTGCATTTGATGGTCGTTCTTTCCGTCCCCATGATATTCCTCCTACTTTTTCGGTCTAGTTAGGTGGGAAGAAAATGGAGGTGGATGTCGAGGTGGTTGATGTACCCCTTGAATATAACTTATTACTAGGGTGTAAATGGACTTATGGTATCACCGCAGTTGTATCATTTGTTTTTCGTACTTTAGAATTTCCTCACGATGGGAAAATGGTGACGATCAATCAGTTGTCCTTTGTGCACACTAGTCTCAAAGCATCAGTTGGACCTTTGATCCCCATGATCGAAAATTCTCAGCTAGAAACTGAGGATATTGGTTTCAAAATGTATTCATCCCTTATGGGTACCTTAGATTTTCTGGCACCAATTCATCATATCTATGTCATGTCCAGTAGGCCTACTTCATCAATGAGGTATGTTCCTTTCTGTACTTCATATTTTAATGATCCTTGGACCCTACCTTCCTCAACCTCATCTTGTGAACGTCAATCACATATTGGAATGGAAATTCCACTTTCGGCGGTAGATATGATGTATCAGGTTGTTCTTGACTCTTATTTCAACCCAGATCCTGTCTCCTCGCAGAAAAATGAGGAGGATCTTGTTCTTAAGCCCATATGGGCCACTTCATTGTATTGCTCACATGATTGCCTCAATGATACTTTACCTTCAGATGAAGAAATCATAGAGGCCATGAATAGTTCTGATAGGCCATGGGATGATATGCATCATCGCTCTTACTTCCTCCCACATCTTGCTAGAATCGATCAAGATGATTTTATATCTACCTTGAGCGAGATAGTCAGTCACGTTGTAGTTCCACTTGATACGCATGGCATTTATGCCGAAAGAAACATGGATAGTATTTCTCCTACCATCACGATCGATATCTCTTGTATTCCCGGTAAAATTGAAAATGTATATATCGGTGCGAATTGTTCGCCTGAAGAAATTCAGATCTACACCGAACTCTTCATGGAATTCCATGATGTATTCACTTGGTCATATGAAGAGATGTCAGGAATTGACCCTCGTATTGTAGAACATGATATTAAAACCTACTTGGATGCTAAACCTATTCGACAAAGGATTAGAGTTTTTAATCCTAGGAAGGCACCTGCTATTAAGGCAGAGGTGGAGAAATTGCTTAATGAAGGTTTTATCTACCTAGTTTCCTTGACTAAATGGGTAAACAATCCCATTCATGTGAATAAGAAGCAAGGAACCATTCGTGTGTGCATGGATTTTTGACACCTGAATAAGGCTTGTCCTAAAGACAACTTCCCGACATTGTTCATTGATCAGATTCCCGATGAGTGTGCAGGAAGTGAGGTTTTTTCTTTTATGGACAGATTTTTCAAGGTACAACCAAATTTAGATTAAACCTAAGGATCAACATAAGACGACATTTATTTGTCCCTAGAGTACTTTCACATACTGAAGCCTTAAAAATGTCGAAGCAACCTTCCAATGAGCCATGACCTTCGTCTTTCACGATGTCCAGCATATAGTCAAAGCTTATATCGATGATCTTGCTGCTCACTCTCGAAAGAGAGTGGATCACTCTACCCACCTTCAGCTAGTTTTTGAGAGATGTCACTATTATCGCATATGTTTGAACCTTTTGAGGGGTCCAAGATCCTTTAACTCAACAGTAGGAACCAAACCCACCTTAGAGGCCCAATTACACTCCATGAATGATTCTCCATATCTTTCGATCTGGCCAATGTATCGATGGGCTTTACTAGTGATTGAAAGGGTATCTTTCTATGAAATTTCCTCCTTGAGGTTAAATGATTTTTTTTTGTCTTTTTTATTATTAGATGATTCTGATAAAATAAATGGGGTGATGGTATAAACCAATTGATAGAGGAAAATATTAACTACTGAAGAATGTTGAGCTTGGGATAACCCTCGTGCTCTAGCGTGCAGACAATGATATTCACATCGATTACAAGTCTAGTAATAATACATTAACTTGTTGTTATTTCAACACTGACTAAGATAAAAATTATTGAAAGACAATATGTATGCAATAAAGATAAGTGCAAGAAAAAAAGTTTCCTTAGCTCTACCATCAATCACATCTTAACACAACGATTGGTTTTTCATCATTAAGAACAAAAGAACTATTTAAAGTATTGAAAAGATAGCTTATCAATAAATTTAGAAACTCTTACTCATTACAGCATCAACTACTGAATTCAAATATGGAAGTAGGTCCTACTCAATCCAATCACATAACCCCTTTGATGAAAATAAAATTTGTCTCTGGTTCTAAACAAAACTTCCTGATTAAAGTTGCTCTAAAATAATTCTTTACAATTCTCCAAAAAGAGGGTCCTTCCCCAAAACCATCGACCTTTCCCAAAAGGTTGATCCCATTATATATAAAGAATCACTACTTAAAATAGCTACTAAAATTTTATGTTAAGTAAAACAAAAGAATGACATCTGGCACTTGATCTCTTTGTTCTCTTGAGATCATCTAGTGGTTCTACTAGAGTGGATAATTCTTCTAGTACTCTGGCCACTTGATGAAGATATCCTTGCATGTGTTAGCATACAGGAATATGAGCTAGTCGATCGGTATTGAAATGGTTTCCTTTATCTCTATTGCACGTTCTCTATATCTGATCATCTTGGCACTTAAATGCTACAGTACTGCGAGAGCCTTGATAGGGTGTTCCATAAATTTATTTACCTGACCTAGTGTCATGTCCACCACCTGTGTGATCTCCTCTTCCCATGTTGAGTCATGTTCTTCATGTCATTTGACTATGTCATGCAAATAAACAAAGTCTTCAAGTGAGCCAAACTCTGGAAGGCCAATGTCTTTCATCTCCCGACTAATATTCTCCCAACTTTTTCGCACTCAGCCCACCTTTCTTGTATCTTTCGTGGGGGTTCCATCTCCATACTTACCCAGTATTCGACTGCCTTCCTAATTTGGGAGATGTTGCTATCCATCAACACTCGGATGCCATGCTCCTCTGTGTCTCGGACCTTCTGTACTGCACTAATATAATCAATTCGTTCCACAGCCTCGTATTCCTTCTCATACCATCTCTCCATGTCTTTATAGATTTTCGATTCCATGAGATTTTCTTCTTGAAAATTGGCTACGCATGCAGTGAAGAGATGTCTTTCGCTCGTGAATTGTGCATGTGCTTCTCGAAATTCACTCTTCAAGAAAAATGTTTCTTGCGTTGAGTCTTGGTAATATTTCTCCATATGGCACAGATGGTGCATATATATCTTTGCGGTGGCTACTTCCTTTTCATCTTATTTCACTCGATCCAGTTTGTCATTAGTTATAACCATCCCCATGCTGATTAGCTCAGTTGTCTTCTCATTTTCTATGCTGAGCATATTTTCTTCTATGTTGATGAGAAGTGTGTTATCCAGTGTGAGCCTCCTTTTCTTGGTTGTCCCTCTCGTTATGGCTTTCCTTTTTCTATCGTAAGAAATAACCTATATATCGTTGACCTCATCCATGGGATCATGGATCTGTTGGTCTCCCCATATCAGAGTGTTGCCCAGGCTTCATGTCATATATAGTTGATCTAAGACTGGCTCTTGTACTTCTTTGATAAGGGAAACTTATGTATGTTCTAGTGACTGGACCTCCTGCTGGTGTTTGTCAACTGGTGGAGTATTTTCCTTAAATGGAGAGATGGTCATAGTCTCAACACTAACTTGGTAATTGGTTTTTGAGGTGTTGATCTCTAGCTACTACAATTCCTTTTTTTGTTCACCAAATCCTAGCTCATCCTTGGAGTTGTCTTTTGAGGTCCCCGATAGATTGAAAACTACAGTGTCTAGGATACTCTCATCCTCATGGTCTCCCTGTCGAGGATTTAGAATCAAAACATCGAGGGGTTGGCGCAGATGTTCCCCCTAGTTATTTCTCCTCTGTGATTGGTACTAGAGTTATAGGCGAGACCTGTGAGATCTCTTCATCATCATAGATGGTAATCAGATCAAAGAGGATGTTAGGCACACCCATTTCACCTGGTTTTCTTGGAATCTCATGTTGGGATGGAATAGTCACCGGTGATCTAGCCTGTGGTGACAGAATTCTTGGGTTTTTTGGATCGACGGTTTCCTCCAGTGGGGTTGTTTCTGAGCCATTTAGTCATCTTCAATGTTGATTGGGTTAGTCGGGGTGATCCTTATAGGTTCTAACAATTGGGGGTTATTTTCTAACCTATGGATGACTCTTTGGGCTTCTTCTGACAACAAAATCCCCCTCCTTTGTGTCTTCTACTGCTCTGTTATCTTCCCTAACCCTGAGGGATTCTTGAGTCGTACGTTATATTGTTTTGACTTGCTCGTCCATACTTATAGCTTTAAACCTAGTCATATTTGGGTTAGCTTTTCTCTATAGTACCTCCTCCCAGTCATGAGCACATTTTGTAAAGATATTGTCTTCAAACTTATCATGTGTGTATGGCCAGCAGGAGGAGACTTGTGATGCATGCTGAAGTACTAGGCCTCTAGGGTCATGTTTTCGAAATCAACCTGTTGTGAATATGTATTCCATCTGGATCAAACCCTCTTGTTTATCTTGTGCAGTATCCTTCACCATGTAAAACCATATATGGAAACCATAGGGTATGAACGCTCGCTTATTTTCTTTAACAAGAGTGGCATTATAGCCTTGCAGGATGGTTTGGTAACATATTTATGCCACGAAAAATCGGTCTGGGACGTGAGCGGGGAGTAGATGCAGTGCGTTGATAACCCCAAACACTCTGATATAAGTATTGGTTTCTTCTAGGTATCAGTGGCTTACCTTTGAGATCATTTTCTTGGCCACTACCAAAATTCTTGGGCATTCTTTCTTAAAAATAATAAAATAAAACCAAGCTATAAATTCATCACAGATGAGAGAATAGGATTTTTTGTACCTGTTTTCCCACAGAATGTCAAAGTATACATGTACAGGTAGCTCGGAAACATGCCCTCTTAGATTCATGCCTTCAAAGACGTTCCTTGCGTAGATTACATCTAGAAGGTACGATTCCATGTGAAAAGAAGGTGCTTCTCCATCCTTTAGTGTCTAGGCTTGCAATTTGTTGGTGCTCAATTATTTAGAAATGATTGCTCCCCAGTTGAAGCTACTCCTAGAAATGGCCACAGTGTATGCCAAGGGAATCCATGCCTCTGAAAACTTAGCGCAATCCCTCTCCTCATACAATCAGAATATTAGAGCCATTAAATAGATGTATGGCTCCCTTATATTTTTTGTCCCATACCAGTCGTTGCTCTGATTTTTGAATTGTTTGTCTTCCTTCCACATCATTCTACTGGTGTCATGGAACTCATAGAATTTTATTACAAAATCAGTGTTTAATCCTTCCTCCGGGTCCCTGAGCTTCTAGTATTTTTGGACCTCCATCGGGAGAAAAACATCGATGCATCCGCCATTCTCATCATTGACCAAGAACTTAATTGCATATGTATGGTCGATTATCCACCCCAGGGTTTCAATACAGGGCAAGATCGGGGTGCGGCAAGTTATCATATGTAGGCATGACCATCAGATGTTTGGAAAAACTTGGTCTTCGAGCATCCTTACATTCAGGTCATTATGGGGGATAAATTTTGGGTAATCTTCCTGGTTAATCCCATTGAACAAATCTCCCCACTATGGGAGCATTATCTTTGACCCATTGCTCACCTCAATGTAGCCAAATGTAGGGGGTTGAGTGAATGCCTTCTTAGTAGATGTTATGATGACTAGCTTTACTTTATTAGCAAACTCCAACTACCTCACAATGTTGGGAGACTACCCTTCACCAACTTCTACTTCCTTTAACTTTGGTGCCCTTGGGGAGCGTCTAGTCATTGGCTTCCTTGGAGGCATTTTCCTACAGAGAGAGCAGAGTTAGACACTGTCTTGCAGAGAGGATACTATATATAAATAAAAAGTGACCACTGAAATGATAAAATCAATACATACCTCTTCTTCACACTAGATTAACTTGGTTTTGGAATTCTAAGAATAGAGTCCAACTCTTGAGACGCTCTTTTCGCTCCTTTGACTGATCTAAGAATGAGAAAAATTGTGTGCAGAATGTTGGGGTTAGAAACTATCTTAGTAATTTAAACACATAGAATACTTACCATGTCACATCAGTTCTTCAATTCGGGGCGTAAATGCACTTTTACACAATCTGTCACCAAGATCCACATTATGCTCGGGAATAAATGTAGTCGTAGGCTAGCGACGCAGTAGTGGGATACATTGTGGTTCATCAGCAATTTCAAATTCTTGTTATTCAGTCGCCACGTGGGACAGAAATGTATGCGGTGAGAGACATTAATTAGCCTATTAAATGATAGAATCTGATCTTATCTTGTGCTAAAAACGTCCCATCATTCTGCTAATTTAAACGAGTGGACCGAGGGTCAGCGTTTTTCTTAGACAGTGTTCTTTGATATCTTGTGGAAAAGGATATGATGCCGATCCATCTTATCGTACAGCACTGATGTGAAAATGTTGACCTAGAAGTGCAATTAGGACATGGGGAAACCTAAGGTGGTTTGGGATGAAACTAGGTTGCACAAATTGCCTACGCGGAAAATACACGTGGCATTTGAATTTCACTCCTTCGCCTAAGAGTTTATTCGAAATCGAGGATTTTCGTTAGATATGTGCTTTGACAAACAGGTCCTACCCCAATGATGTCGAATAAGTATCAAGGATTAGTGATCAGCGATATGTTGAAACAAGTGTTCCCGTATTCCCCTCCTTGAAACTTGTCGATGCCAAAAATGCATCGGTGATCGGTGCTCGGCGATGTGTCAACGCAAAAATTTCTACAATTTAAATATTTCATATTTCACCGACTCTGAATAATGCATCAGTGATCAGAGGTTCATTATGGCCCACGTTAGTTTTTTTCCCTTTCATATTTCACCGATGTCGAAGATACATCAGCGATCGACGATTATCGTTGCTATGTAGGCATTTTGCTGCTCGGATTTTGCCGATGTTGAAAATAAGTGTGTGGGTCACACTTTTAGCTATGAATTCTTAGTTAAAATGCCAAGTTCTTTTTTAGAGAAAAAATTTAAATTCCACGGGTCCATGGAAATAGAACTTAATGACCCTACACAATGGACTCAATTTAGAAAGAAGAAACAAGAAAACAAGTGGTACCCAAAAGATAAAAAAATTCAAAATATTTTGGGTGTGTTGAGCACTCAACAAATGGCAATTCTATGAGAAAAAACAGAATCTCTTCTCCTTCATTCGGGCTTAGCTTATGCAGAAGTTGATTAAGAAACTAATTGGCTTTGCTTCTATCAGAGTACTTTATATATGTGCATGTACAACTTCTCGGGTTCATGAATCAGGGTCCCCCTATGGAGTTCAAACCTTTTCCCACCTTCATTCCTCTTGACCATGACCCACACCCCTCTTTGACAATATTCAGGTAAAGAATTCACTAGATCGAATTTGTTTTAATTATCATTATTCCCTTTCAATGACATTGTTCTGCCGCCAGCGAGCATCCATAGCCCCAATAGAATCACCACGACGTCACAAACCTTGTTCTGCTGACAGGGAGTGTCCATAGCCCCAAAAGAGTCACCTCGATGTCACAAACCTTGCTCTGCTTCCAGGGAGCATCCATAGCCCCGGTGGATTTATCATCATACCCTCTCCAACTTTGCACTCATTTTAATATAATTGATTTACTTCTGGCAGAAATGCCACGAGTGAGTTGGAGAGGAGGACATATGTTATCTGCAAGGTGAAATTCTTCCTAGATTTGTCTAGAGGTACATGTGATCCTTTCCAACTATCCATTTTTCCCTTTGGGATTTTTCATACCACCATGCAGATATTTCATCACTTACAAAGGTTGTTTGTTTTATAAAGACAAGATATAGATCTCCCTTAAGAAATTTGTATTTGCCCAGTGTTTCTTATGTTGCACGTAAGTGTAAGTTAGGGGCAAGGTTTTTTGCACCATATTTATTAAAGTCAACCACTACTTTATGGAACACAACTTAATTACAGGAAAATACTAAGAAAAATAAAAGACAAAAATAAAGAGGAATTTGCAATCATCCTACCCTAACCTACACATTTATCTTGATCAGAATATATGTTAAAAGAAACATGAAAAATACATTTTTTTTAACAGAAGTATTGTTTTAGGGAGTGGCCATTCAATGGGAGAGTTTCAGGTTCCCCCCTCATATTTTGCAACCGATACATTCCTACCCCAATTTTCTCGGACACCTGGAAAGGCCCAAGCCACAGATTTTGAAATTTCAAATTTTTCCCTTAGGTTCGTTTGCTCTATCCCATTTCAGGACTAAGTCTCCTACTTCAAAACTCTTATCTTTGGCCTTATGCTTGTCAAACCATATTTTAACTATCTGTTGATGAGAAGTGAACTTAGATTTAGCTTTCTCCCTTTCCTCTTCAAGCATGAGGAGGGTATCAATTCTTTATTGAATAACTGATGAGGGTTGTTCTCTTGAAGCCTGAGAAAGCTACAGTGATGGAAGATACAACCCATTTGGGAGAATGGCTTCTTTTCCATAGACCAGAAAGTATGGAGAGTTTCTTATAGCTTCCTTAGGTGTTACTCTATCTTCCCATAAGGCATTATGAAGCAAGCTATGACAATTCCTCTGATTATCTGCGACCGTTTTCTTCAAGATCCTCACTAGGTTTTTATTAGTTGATTCTGCCACCCCATTTCCTTGTGGGTAGTAGTTTGCAGAGTATCTTATTATGATTCCTTTTTCCAGAGCGAACTATGTTAATAGAGTAAAATAAAAGTAGGCAACATTGTCAAAAACGAGAATGGAATGCATCCCAAACCTTGTGATCAGTTGTTTTTCTATGAATTGGATTACAACCTTTTCATTCACATGAGTCAGAGGGATGGCCTCTGCCCATTTTGTGAAATAATTCGTAGCAGTCAGTATATATTTATGTTGTTTTGAAGAATTCAAAGTAATCTCCCCTATGATGTCTAACCCCCATTGTTCGAATGGTATGGATATGGTCACTGGTTGCAATGGGATAGTTTCCCTCTTTTCTCTACCAGCACTCATTTGCCAAGATTTACAATTTCTAGCGTACGTATGAGCGTCCCTAAATAGTGTAGGCTAGTAATAATCGGATCTTAATATTTTGTGAGTTGTGGTATCTCCTACAAAGTGTCCACCTACGGGACCATCATGGAGCTCCCTTAGAACCTTTTATGCATCTTCATGTCTGAGATATATTAAGATTACTCCATCATAATTTATGCAGAAAAGTACTAAATTTATGAGGCGATATTGCACAGATTTTAGCTTGAGAACTCTCCTTTCCTTACGAATTAGGTTTTCTGGGTCACATGATGTAGGAGGTAAATCAATTTTCGTACCAATATTATTTCCCTAGGGGAATGTATAAAGCTTCACTGCACCATAATGCTAATTCATTCTCCCACCTAAGTTCTTCATTTATTAGATCTTGGGATTTTGCGGCTAGTTTACACAATCCTTGCCCCTTAATTAATTTGGCAGGTTTTATATCTAGATCAAATTCTTGGACAACTGCCATACAATTTCCCCTTCTCACTCCCATCTCTTATTGAGTGAAAAGGGATCAAACTGCGGGATGAGGCACGATGACTTTGGTGTGATTTTTTAGGATGTAAGATCTGAAATGTTTTACTGCTTTGTATACCGCATAAGCATGTTTGTCTATAGCAGGGTAGTTCAATTCATCTCCTTGGAGATTAGTGCTCATAAATGATATTGGTGCCTCATTGTTGTCATCATCTTTCTAGGTCAATACTACAGCCAAGGACTGCTCAAAGGTGAAAGTATAGACAAAAAAATATTTACTAAAGTCGAGACTTCACAGCACCGGAGCTTGCGAGATTGCAATCTTGATATTGTTGAAGGAATATTTTCGCTCGTCATCCCACTTAAACTTTGCATCCTTGTGAATCATTTTTTGTACGGGCTTGACAGTCTCAGGGAAATCGAGCATGAACTTCCTCACAAAGTTAATTTTCCCAAAGAAAGATTGCATAGCCTTTTTGTTATGGGGCAAGGAAAGCTGAGCTATTGCCTTTATTCCTTCGGGTTCTATACAAATTCTTGCTTGAGATATAATATGACCTAGTAGTTTCCCTTATTCTACACCAAAGATAGTTTTCTTAGGGTTTAAATATATTCCATATTTCCTACACCTTTCAAAAATCTGGGTTAGATGTTGGATGTGGTCTTCTCTGCTCTTTGAATACACAATCACGTCATCGAAATATGCCACTGCACACTTGTTAATAAATCCCTAAAAAGATACGTCCATGTCCCTTTGGAAGGTTTCCACTAGATTAATTAACCCAAAGGGCATGTGTTTATAAGAAAAAGTCCCCCACTTGGTTCAGAAGGTAGTCTTCAATCGGTCTTCCTCTGAAACTAGGACCTGGTTAAAACCTGAGAAACAATCTAGAAGGGAAAATATTTCAGAGCCAGACACAGTGTGCAAGAGCTCTTCCATGGGTGGGACTGGGTAGTTATCCTTTTCTGATGCTTTGTTAAGGTTTCTGAAATTTACACACAGTCGGATCTCCCCATACTTTTTCCTAACAAGAACCAAATTGGCTACCTAGGAAGAGTGTCTACCCTGAAATATAATCTTAGCATCTCACAACTTATTTATCTCTTGATGTATCAGGGGTTCTAGAGATGGATGGTACTTCCTGATCTTTCATTGGAAGGGTTTTACTCCAGATTTTAACGGGATTGTGTGTTGGATAATGCAAGTGTCATAAGTTTTCAATTCTCAGTATGGCCATGCAAATACATCTTGATATTCTCTAAAACGTTTGAGATAAGCTTTTTTGTCTTCTTTGGACATTGTTTTACCTATATTTACATTCTTAGGTTTTTTCGGGGTTCCTAGGTTTATAGTCTCGTATATAGGACATGAAATCCTTTTTTTGTATTATTTGACCCTTTAAATCTTTCCCTCGGGTCGAAAAGGTTTTCCAAATTGGCTACCCCTTTTAGTATCACATGAAACCTTGGTTTATTATCAGAGTGATATGTTCCCTTCTTCAGTTCGTGGAAGTCAGTTTCTTCCAGTTTCTCTTGGAATACCTCATCATCAATAGCCAAATATTTAAAATTCTCTTGATTAGTTAGAAAATCTGCAATCTGTTCATCTCCTTCAAAAACCTTCCAATTAGAAATATTGTTGGGTACTGATTGTTTGTAGAGTAGTTCCACAGTAAACCTAGAAGCTTCATAGTCTTCTAAAGTGGATAACCTTGACCCTACAGTGGATAGGGAATCAACAAGAGTACTATTTGCTCTGGGAACAGTAGTAATATTGAAGGCCTCAAAATGTTATATTAGTCAATGCACCTCTTGTTGGTAATTTCTCAAGTGGGGTGAATTGAAATGGATAGTATTATTCACTTTCCTAACGATAATTTTAGAGTCCCCAAAAACTTTTAGTTCTTTAATGTTTAATTCTATGGTTTTCTTGAATCCCTAAACTAGAGCTTCATACTCAGATGTGTTATTGGTGCATTCAAATTCTGGTCTGTAGGATAGGAAATTACTCTTCCCCTTCGGGTCAATGAGAATACATCATGCTCTTGACCCTTCTTGTGATTTAGACCCATCAAAATACAGTGTCCAAACTTGTGAGAACAATTTAGTAACTTCTTCAGGCCTAGTTATTTTCTCATCTTCGTATTCTTTGTCTGGTGTTCCCAACAAAGGCTCTTGACAGAAGATTCTCTCTTCTGCGGCTGCCAGTAGATTCACTTGAAAATTCATTTCAGAGTTTTGAGTGAGAGCTACATCAGACGAGAGAGGGGCGAAATTGTCAAAATCATCATCCCAAGAGTAGTTTCCTATCATGAGGAAATCTGTCAACGAGTGTTCATTGAAAGATTCTAAATCAGTTACAGTATGTTTGAGATATCTTTCCCTATCGATCATAATCATGTTTGTATGTCCTTTTAATGGAAACCAGAGGTGAGACCAATCCGTACTAAAGTATCCATTCAATTTCTCAGACCAATCTCGACTAAGTAGAAGTCCATAAGCCTCTGGGATATCTACTACGATTATGTCAATTACTTGAAAAAAATTCGGTTGTGTAGCCATTCTGATCATGACATATTTAAGTTCCCCAATAAATTTTACCTAAGTCTTGTCTAGTTGTATAACATGTTTATCACTTTTGAGTGGGGTTGCGTTCAATTTCTTGCATATTGACAATGGCATGACATTGGAGGATTCCCCTGAATCGACTAAGCAATTATGCAGGTTTTTGTTGAAGACTTAAAACGTTAAAAGGAAAGGTGGGAAAAAAGACTTTCCTCTTTTGTCTAAATATCAAGCATTCACACTTGGTTTATTCTTTAAATCTGTGGGAGATGGGACCTCACCTAGGTCAGTGCTCGTTATAGGGGCTTCTATTGACTTTAAGGCCTGTAACAGAAAATCCTTTTGTTGGGGAATCTTTCACATATCCATGACCAACACATTAGCCTTCAACTTCTTTAAGTATTCTGCTATGTTGTAGTTCAGCTTAGGTTCTTCCTGTGTGTGTATGTTTATAGGATTTCTTTGGGAGAAAAACATTTCTTTCAAGTGATCAGCTATTTGTTTCCCTATCTAGGATTGAAAAGTGGTAGGATCATTTTGGACCGATTGACCCTTACTTCGCGTTTGTACAGCCAAAACCTCAACGGGTCATTCCTGGACCTCAAATACATCGTCGAGAGGCATCGGCAAGTCAATATCCCACAACAACATGGTTGTTTCTTCTGGTAGGTCAACTTCTTCCTAGTCGGTGATATTTACCGCTAAGCCACTTGATTGTTTGGTAAGAGAAACTTCGTCTAGGAACCGATTGGCCATTAAATTCATAGTGTGCACCCATTGGGGATAGTCTCTTTCAAAATGTTTCTCTTGATAGTACGTACAAAAAGATTTGGATGCTACATTACCCAAATCGATGTTTAATTTTGCTTGGGGAGGTTCAATTGATTTGAAAGGTGGGTTTCTTTTGAAAAAGGCTTTATAAGGCCTTTGACCTTGGTTTCCTTCCCCGAAACTTATTTTCATGTCTACAATTTCATTTGAAAGTTTATTTATCATATGTTGTATGTCTTCTATGGGACCTTCTTTTTCGGGACCTTGTTCTGTTTGTTTTCCCATTGGTCTAGTCAACAAAAGTCCTCTCCTAGGTGGAGGTTGAGCTTCCTTCTTAACTAGTGAGACTTGGCCCTCTTTGCATCCCTTCATTTGGAATTTGATTGTTTTGGCTTCCTCAAAATTTTCAGCTATGGTTTGTTTGGCAACCCTTTTCACAAACATGGAAATGGAAGCAGGGAGAGCATTAGCATATACCTCAATATGCAACTCCTAAGTAGGTTCAGCTTAAGGTTGAAATTTGTTTAGGATAGTGGTAAACCGTTGATTGAAATATTTAACCTTCTCTTTTGAACTCATGGTGGCGGTGAACAGTTCATCCATTAAAGATCCTGTGGTGGTTTCTTCTGCAAATTTGTCTAAGAAATATTTTTGAAACTTTGTCCAACTATTTATGGATCCAACATGCAAGTTAAAATACCAAGTCGGGCCTAAATTCTCAAAGGTATAGGGAAAAATCCTACACACTACATCCTCATGATGTACATTCATCAATCTTATAGATAGTATGAATGGTCTTCAGGTAATCCGGACGTTTCACGGTGAAATTTGGGAAGTAATTTTTTTGGATGTTGGGGTAGGTTATGTACCCATCTTGGGATTGCCAGAGAATCTTTGTCCAACCATGGTTTATTATTTTGAGTTTTACTTCCCCTTTCTTCATTGTTATCATTATTATCCTCCATGTCATCTAATTCAGAAGCTGAGCGATCTGAGTTAGACCCTTCCTCGTCAGATTCGAAATCGCCAGGTTCAGAGTAGTTACTAGCTGGTGTTTTGGGGATCAAATTAAGGGGTTGTTCGATCTCAGTGAAGGAAAAATATATCAAGTCTTATACTATGTGAACAAAAACCTGGTCAGGGGTGTCGACAACTGGTCTGCTTACTTTTTTTCTACGAGGAAGTAACGGAGCTAAGGGTAACGATCCAATTTGTCGAGCGTAAGCTCTTGTGATTCTTATGAACTAGTTCAACTCGTCATGGGGGAGAGCATAAGGTATTTTAGGTTATAGGCATTCTAATTCCTCTTGTTGAGGTGATTTGCTCATTTTGGGAGTATTCTTTGTATGTGGGTTTTCTTGAGAATGACTAGCCATGCATGTGGGTCCTTTTGATTCTACAGGCTATGCAAAATATATTATTATAAATGTCGTTACCCATTCATTCATTCAGGCCCTCCTTCTGGCGCCAATTCTATTGAGGGGTCCAAGATCCTTTAACTCAACAGTAGGAACCAAACCCGCCTCAGAGGCCCAATTAGAATCTGCAGTGATTGATGAGTGGGTTGGTTCTCCATATATTTAGATCTGCCCAATTTATCGATGGGCTTTACTAGTGATTAACAGGGTATCTTTCTGTGAAAGTTCCTCCTTGAGGTTAAACGATTCTTTTTTTATCTTTTTTATTATTATATGACTCTGATCAAATAAAGGGGGTGATGGTATAAACCAACTGATAGAGGAAAATATTTACTGAAGAATGTTGACCTTGGGATAACCCTCGTGCTCTAGCGTGCAGACAACTATATTCACACCGATTACAAGTCTAGTAATAATACATTAAGTTGCTCGTATTTCAACACTTACTGAGATAACAATTATTGAAAGAAAATAAGCATGCAATAAAAATATTTTCCTTGGATCTACCATCAATCACATTTTAACACAACGATTCGCTTTTCATCATTAAGAACAAAAGAACTGTTTAAAATATTGAAAAGATAGTTTATCAATAGATTCAGAAACTCTTACTCATTACAACATCAACTATTGAATTCAAATATGGAAGTAGTTCCCCCCCAATCCAATTACATAATGCCTTTGATGAAAACAAAATTTGTCTCTAGTTCTAAACAGAACTTCTTAATTAAAGTTGCTCAGAAATAATTCTTTACAATTCTTCAAAAAGAGGGTCCTTCCCCAAAACCATCGACCTTTCCCAAAATGCCGATCCCCTTATTTATAAAGAATCACTACTTAAAATAGATAATTAAAGTTTATGTTAAGTAAAATATAAGAATGACACATGGCTCTTGATCTCTTTGTTCTCTTGAGATCATCTAGTGGTTCCACTAGAGTGGATGATTCTTCTCATACTCTGACCACTTGACGAAGAGATCCTCTCATGTGTTAGCATATGGGAATCTGCGTTGGTCCATTGGGACTGAAAGGGTTTCCTTTATCTCTATTTCCCATTCTTTATATCTGATCATCTTGGCACTTAAATGTTGCAGTATTGCGCGAACCTTGATCAAGTGTTCCATAAATTCTATACCTGACCTGGTGTCATTCTCGCCACCTGTGCGAACTCCGCTTCATATGATGAGTCTTGTTCTTCATGTCATTTGACTATGTCATGCAAATCAACAAAGTCTTTAGGTGAGCCAAACTCTGGAAGGTCGATGTATTTCATCTCTCGATTGATCTTCTCCCAACTTTTTTCGCACTCATCCCACCTTTCATGTATCTTTCGTTGAGGTTCCTGGGCCATACTTACCCAGTATTCGACTGCCTTCTTGATTTAGGAGATGTTGTTATCCATCAACACTCAGATTCCATGCTCCTCTATGTCTCATCCCTTCTGTACTTCACTGATATAATCGATTCATTCCACATCCTAGTATGCCTTCTCATACCATCTATCCATGTCTTTACAGGTTTCCAGTGCCATGAGAGTGTCTTCTTGAAAATAAGCTACGCATGCAATGAAGAGATGTCTTTCACTCGTGAATTGTGTGTATGCTTCTCGAAATTCACTCTTCAGGAAAATTGTTGCTCACATTGAGTCTTGGTAATATTTCGCAAGATGGCGCAAATGGTCCAGCTCCTTATTTGCGGTAGCTAATTCCTTCTCGTCTCATTTCACTTGATCCAGCATGGCATCAGTTATAGCCATCCCCGCTCAGATTATCTCAATTGTCTTCGCATTTTCTGTGTTGAGCATCTTTTCTTCTATGGTGATGAGAAGTGTGTTATACAGTGTGAGCCTCCTTTTCTTGGTTGTCCTTCTCATTATGGATTTCCTCTTTCTGTGGTAATAAATTTCATGTATATCGGAAACCTCATCCACGGGCTCAGGTATTTGTTGGTCTTCTAAGGTCAGAGTGTTTCCTAGGATTCTTGTCATATATATTTGTTCTAGGACTTGCTCATGTACTTCTTTGACAAGGAAAACTTATGTATGTTCTAGTGACTCGACCTCCTATTGGTGTTCGTCAACTGGTGGAGTATCAGCCTTAAATGGAGAGATGGTCACAGGATCAACACTAATTTGGTGATCAGCTATTGAGGTGTTGGTCTCTAGCTACTTCAACTCCTCTTCTTGTTCACCAGAGCCTATCTCATCCTTGGAGCTCTCTTTCAGGGTCCCCCATAGGTCGAAAAATTCAATGTCTAGGATACTCTCAGCCTCATGGTCACCCTGTTGAGAGTTTAGAATCGAAACATCGAGGGTTGGCGCATATGTTTCCCCTATTTCTTTCTCCATTTTGATTGGTACTAGAGTTATAAGCAAGACCTTTGATCTCTCTTCATCATCATAGATGGTAATCAGATCAAAGAGGATATTAGGCACACTTGTTTCACCTGATGTTCTTGGAATCTCCTGTTGGGTTGGAATAGTCATTGATGATCTGGCCTATGGTGACAGAACACTGGGGTTTTCTGGATCGGCGGCTTCCTCTAATGGGGTTGATTCTAATCCATTTAGCTCCTCTCTGATGTTTATTGGGTCAGTCGGGGTGATCCTTATAGGTTCTAACATTTGGGGATCATTTTCTAACCTTTGGATTACTCTTTGGGCTTCTTCTAACAATAGCAACACCCTCCTTTGTGCCTCTATGGCTTCTACTACTCTATTCTCTTCCCTAACCCTGAGGGCTTCTTGATTCGTCTTTTCTATCATTTCGACTTGCTCATCCATACTCATAGCTTTAAACCTAGTCATATTTGGGTTATATTTTCTCTGTAGAACCTCCTCCCAGTCCTTAGCACATTCTATAAAGATATCGTCTTCAAACTTATCATGTGTGTATGGCCAGTAGGAGGATACTTGTGATGCATGTTGAAGTACTAGGCCTCTAGGGTCATGTTTGTGAAATCATCTTGTTGGGAATTTGTATTCCAGCTGGCTCAAACCCTCTTGTTTAGCTTGCGCAGTATCCTTCAGCATGTAAAACCCTATATGGAAAGCATAGGGTATGAACACTCACTTCTTGTCTTTAACAAGAGTGGCATTATAGCCCTGCAGGATGGTTTGGTAACATATTTATGCCACAAAGAGTCGGTCTAGGAAATGAGCAGGGAGTAGATGCGGTGCATCGGTAGTTTGAAACACCCTGATATAAGTATTGGTTTCTTCTAGGTACCAATGGCCTACCTTTGAGATCATTTTCTTGGTCGTTGCTGAAATTCTTGGGCATTCTTTATTAAAAATAATAAAATAAACCTAAGCTATAAATTCATCACATATGAGAGCATAGGATTTTTTGTACCTCTTTTCCCACATAATTTCAAAGTAGACATGTACAGGTAGCTCGGCAACAAGCCAGCTCAGATTCATGGCTGGGAAGATGTTTCTTGTGCAAATTACGTCTAGCAGGTATGATGCCATGTGAAAAGCAGGCGCTTCTCCATCCTTTGGTGTTTGGGCCTGCAATATGTTGGTGCTCAATTGTTTAGAAATGATTGCTCCCTAGTTGAAGCTACTCTTAGAGATCCACTCAATTATTTAGAAATGATTTCTCCCTAATTGTTAGTGAGATTCTTCAATTCGGGGCTTAAATGCGGTTTTACACAATCTGTCACCAAGATCCGCATTATGCTCGAGATTAAATGTCGTCGTAGGCTAGTGGTGCAAGAGAGGGATACGTTGTGGTTCATCGGCAATTTCAAATTCCCTTTATTTGGTCGGCATGCGAGACAACAATGTATGCGATGCAAGACACTAATTGGCAAAATAAATGACAGAATCTAATCTTATATTGTGCTGAAAATGTCCCATTATTCTGCTAATTTAAACGAGTGGATCGGGGGTCGATGTTTTTCTTAAATAGTGTTCGTTGTGGAAAAAGCTTTGATGCCGATCCATCTTGTCGTACAGCACTGATGTGAAAATGCTAACCTGGAAGTGCGATTAGGACACAATTGCTCAATTGTTTAGAAATGTTTGCTCCCTAATTGTTAGTGAGATTCTTCAATTCGAGGCTTAAATGCAGTTTTACACAATCTGTCACCAAGATCCGCATTATGCTCGAGATTAAATGTGGTCGTAGGCTAGCAGCGCAGGAGAGGGATACATTGTGGTTCATCGGCAATTTCAAATTCCCTTTATTCGGTTGGCATGCGGGACAATAATGTATGCGATGCAAAACATTAATTGGAAAAATAAATGACAGAATCTGATCTTATATTGTGTCGAAAACGTCCCATTATTCTGCTAATTTAAACGAGTGGATCGGGGATCGACATTTTTCTTAGATAGTGTTTGTTGTGGAAAAAGCTTTGATGTCGATCCATCTTGTCATATAGCACTGATGTGAAAATGATAACCTAGAAGTGCAATTAGGACACATGGAAACCCAAGGTTGTTCGGGATGAAACTAGGCCATACAAATTGCCTATGTGGAAAAGACACATGGCATTTGAATTTGGCTCCTTCGCCTAAGAGTTTATTTAAAATCGGGGATTTTCGTTAGATATGAACTTTGAAAAATAGGTCCTTGTTGGATTACTAAGAGGGGGGGTGAATCAGTAATAACGTAATTATAATCATTTTTCTTCAAATGTTATATC
>JZKD02S0203635.1:197406-217513 GCA_000966675.3 Picea glauca
AAAAAAAATAATGAGTCATATTTACATCAAACACTATTGGGTCCATTACCCAAACCTTTGTGCTATGGGTCTTTCTTTAAGGGTTGACATCAATGACAACCAACCTTAATCAACAGTACTACCCCGCCGATGTCGAAGAAGGATCAAGGATCGGAAATCGGTGAGATGTTGAAACAAGTGTTCCCATATTCCCCTCCTTGAAACTTGTTGATGTTGAAAATGCATCGGTGATCGGTGCTCGGCGATGTGTCAAGGCGGAAATTTCCACAATTTAAATATTTGGGATTGCACCGACTCCGAACAATGCATCAATAATCGGTGATCGGAGGTTCATTATGGTCCACGTTAGTGTTTTTCCCTTTCATATTTAGTTGATGTCGAAGATACATCGACGATCGTTGATTATCGTTACTATGTGGGCATTTTAGTGCTCGAATTTTTCCGATGTCGAAAATAAGTGTGTGGGTCACAATTTTAGCTGTTAATTCTTAGTTAAAATGCCAAGTTATTTTTAGAGAAAAATTTTCAATTCCATAGGTCCATGGAAATAGAATTTAATGACCCCTACACAATAGACTCAATTCAGAAACAAGAAAAAATAAAACAAGTGGTCCCCAAAAGAGAAAAAAATTCAAAAGCTTTTAAGGTTTTTTTAGCGCTCAACAGAACCCTCATAAGTGCATATTTTGTGTTAGGTTGGGTCGTCTTTTAGGATTCTTAGTTTTTGAGACTAGGGTCATGGTGGATCCTTTAAAGGTTGAGGCAATACTTGGATTTCCTCCCCCGCGCAACATTCATCGGCTTCAAGGTTTAAAGGGGAAAGTTAACTTCTTACGTTGGTTTATAGTAAACTATGCCAATATTACTAAGGGTTTCATGTGTCTTTTGAAGAAGGACACTATGTTTATATGGGATGATCGAGCCTAGGAATCCTTCAATTCTATAAAGAAAGCCTTGGTATCAATGCCTCTACTGAAGCCTCCGAACTATAGTAGAGATTACTTTCTTTATATCGTCGTGTCTGAAGGGATGGTTGGTATGGTTTTAATTCAGGAGGATGATGAGCTTTGTGAGTACGTCGTTTACTATATTAGTCGAAACTTAGTCGGCCATGAACTCAAGTATTCTCATGTTGAGAAGCTAGCTTTGGCTATCGTACACGCAGTTCAAATATTACGGCACTATATATTGCTTTGCAAAACTACCATAGTTGTTGGCGTCAATCCATTTCAATACATCTTTACTAGGCGTATCATAGGGGGGAAATATAATAAATGGATTGTCATCTTGCAAGAATTTGATCTCGATTTTGCTTCGGAAAAATCCAAGAAATCGCTAGTTTTTTCCGAGTTAATATCGGATTTCCCTCGGTTAGATTAGAATATTATTCATGTCGATTCATTTGCGGATGAACAAATTTTCCTTCTCTCATCTTCGGACCCCTAGTATGGAGACATTTTTATCTATCTTCAAACCTTGAAGTTCTCTCAGCATCTTTCGAGAGAAGATCAGTGGTGCATATGATATCAAGCTAAGAAGTACCTTATCATTGGTGACACTTTGTATCACCGAGGTGTAGATAATATCATGCGTCATTGCTTGACTCATGAAGAGTTGAGTCCATTCTTAATGACTCTCACAGTGGGGCCTATGGTGGTCATCTATCTCGGCTTGTGATAACCCAAAATATTTTGTGAGCCAGTTATTTTTGGCCATATGTTTTTAAATATTGTGTCGAAGCGGTCAAGAAGTGTCACCCTTTCCAGGTGTTCACTCAGAAGATTCACTCGCATCCAGACCCTCTTCACGGGGTCATTATTATCGGTCCCTTCACTAAGTGGGGGGTGGATTTTGTGGATTGCAACCCAACTTCGGTTGGAGGGAATCAACATATTATTGTGGTCGTAGAATACTTTACCAAGTGATTCGAGGCCATGCGTACAATTAAATCCGATGGTAAGACTGTTTCATTTTTTGTGTTCAATCAAATTATCGCCCGGTTCGGAATCCCGATTGAGATTGTCACTGATCATGGCAATCACTTTCAGAATGAAATGATGAAAGAATTAGCATAGAAACTAGGGTTTAAACATGGTCATTCTTCCCCTTACCACCCCTAGGAAAATGGGCAAGCAGAGGTTGTGAACAAGTCTCGTAAGACCATTTTGCATAAAACCATCAGCGAGAGCAAGTCTGACTGACATCTCATGCTTTACCCGACACTTTGGGCATATCGAACCTTGGTTAAGACTTCCACCGGTTTTTCTCCTTTTCAGTTAGTACACGGTGTGGAGTCGATCCTACCTATTGAATGTGAAATCCCTTCTCTTCAATTGGCAGTTAATATCCTACCTGACACTTTCGATCTCGAACAACGCCCCGTACACCCAGAGAGTCTAGATGAGCAGTGTTGAGATGCCTCTATGGCTATCAAAGCAAATAAACAATGTGTCAATGTGGAGTATGATAAATTTGTTTGTCCTCGACAGTACATTGAGGGTGACTTGGTCCTCTTGTATGACCAAGCCAAAGAACCATTGGGGGCAAGTAAGTTCAACCCCATGTGGCACGGTCCTTATATCATGTGTTATATCTTAGAAAAAGGAGCCTACGAATTAGAATATTATGAAGGGAATATGTTGGTTCAGCCTAGAAATGGGCTCTACTTGAAAAGATATTGCGCTTGAGCCCAAGCTTAGGCGTAACTCTTTGTATGCTAGTGTATCTTAGTGTATATATCATTTCCCTTTCATCATCGTCTTGCTTATCGATTTTTCCCTTGGTTGGAATATGTCAACAGAGTCTTCAGTTTACTTAGGATTTCCATATGGTGCGAGTCGTCATAAACAGAACTTGGATTCCACCGCTTGGGTCGTTTACTCACACGAGGATCAACTGGTGTCTTTAGGTCTCATTTGTCTAGGGCCATCACCAAATAATGTGGATGAATATAGTGTTGTTATAGAGATTTTATGCGATGTCATTTCACATGGAATTTGTTCTTTAGAAGTTTGCTTGGACTCCCAGTGAGTAATATGTTAGTTGAATGGAAGTTACCATGTGCAAGACCCTACTTTACTTCGACGATTCCTACAGGTATGACTTTTGGAATGAAATTTTGATTTTATTACTTATAATCACATGCCTCAAAGTTCTAATTATGTATCCAATGTATATGCTAATTATTTTTTAGATTGGCATTTTTCACATAATTGAATTAAATAAAGCACGTTCACCAATGTACACATTGTAATATAAGTAAAGTCGAAGACCAATGTTTTTTATATTTCATTTCTCCAAAAAATATGGTGTTATAGTACAAAATTCGGGCTGACACCCTCAAAATACATATACAGTTGATCAATACAATAACCATGAAATATATGCCTATGGCATTGGATGCGTGTCATGATAGCATAGTACGGTGTTTGTGAGACGTCGAAAAATTCACACCCAAGCACGGGGCACACCTACCACCTATCGTTGCATCACCTCTAGCAGATCCTCTACCTGAACCATGGGAATTCTTTCCGTCAAACGAGACAAGTTTCCCTGCACATTTTGAAGAACTCTCTCAGCGTCTCCTCCCGCTAGCTCTTCCCCCCTGGTGCTTGCGCCAGTGTCGTGGGAGTTCATTTGGCCGGCACGAACCCACATCTATGCAACAATACATGTTTTAATTAGTACTTGACATCGTCCAAAAATATTTTTCTTTTTTCTTTTACAAAAATACAAATAAATGAAATATTTAAAAACTTTTTCATACCTATGTCTCTATAGGTGGAACCTGGTGGTAATGGCA
Organism: Picea glauca; assembly: GCA_000966675.3. Taxonomy (NCBI): domain Eukaryota; kingdom Viridiplantae; phylum Streptophyta; class Pinopsida; order Pinales; family Pinaceae; genus Picea; species Picea glauca. The sequence goes on from JZKD02S0203635.1 coordinate 201,209, forward strand.
TGTCCAGATCTCCTTTGAAGTCGCTCCCTGCATATGGTTAGTCATCTAGAGATATCACTTGTTGATGCCACCAAAAGAAAAAATCGTCATTGTAGGGTATTGGTACCCTACCACCCCCCAACCACCTCATCACCTTGATCCATCGTGCCATGGTTGGATTGCGAGGTCCATGTGGAACAATCTCAACTCAAAGGCCCAAGCCTGGAACCTTCTCAAAGAAAAAACTACATAAGATAGACGCAAACCCAAAGTTCATCTTTCTACCTTATTTGAAGTCTATCAGGTAGCTCTTCATGTTGGCCAACAGTGAGGTGCAGCAGTCATAAAACGTGGGTCACAAACACAACACCGATTATAAAATAAGTGGCCTTGATTCATGATGCAACGAGGCCAACCCTATCATCTATTCCAACACTAGGACAATGATCTTGAGAATCAGGTTGTTGATCACTCTGATCGGGAGTTCACTCCCTACCTTCTCGATCCCTACAACATAGTGAGTGGATATGTAGTCCTCTATATTCATGCCACACCCAGATCCCCAAGATTTGAGATTCACCACCTCACCCCAACATGATAATCCTATCAGAAAGTATATTTCCTTGACTTCAATCCTCAATGGTTGCCCATTGAGGTTGAAGGCCTCTGTATATGGATCCCAGTAGTTCACCAACATCTGGAGCAATCTCACTTGAGCCCTCATTCCTTTGAGAGCCCAAAATTTATATAGCCCACATATTCTTAATGCCATTTGGACCCCTGGATCTCTTTCTACTACAGCATCAACCTCTTCATGCTCTCTTTCTCTCCACTCTAGCACCATCCTGTAAGTTGAAAATCAAATTTTGAGTCAATATTATTTAAAAAATTCAACTCGTGGACTTATACGCGAGCTGCAGTTTACACAATCGTGTATAGGGCTGCATATACGTGGTTTTTTTTATAACAATCACGTATAGGGTTTCATATACGTGACCCGATGAATTACAGCCCACGTACACCCTAGTTTCTAATTTACGCCTTAAAATACTCAAAAATTGAAGCCTAAATTAAAATTTTAAACCAATAGAAATAAAGAGAAGGAAAATAAGACTTACTTGGTCTAGATGGCTATCAATTTCGTCACCTGTAGCTCCCACAATCGGTATTTGAATATCGGGGGAAATTTGGTCCAAAATGCACTATTTGGGTAAAAAATACAAATGATATGGTAATTTGGTTATTTTTTTACTATTTATAGAAAAAAAATTACCCACTTTGCATAGTTTTGCTTAATTTTTTACCTAAATGGACTAATAGTGCAGTAGAAGGAGTTGTTTTGGTGGTTTTGTCTGGAGATTCTTGTAGTTCTAGTGTTTTTCAGCATGTTCGTGACTTTGGCAGGTATCCCCTTGACTAGCATATAATATAGGTCGTTCATCCATTTTTACATTTTTTCATCATCCTATACCTACGATCCATATGCCTTAGGTATGAACCCACTTATTAGCGACATGAAACCTTTCGTAGGCTACTATAAGTGTCGTTAGTAAATGGTAGAGACTTACCAAACATGGGCACCCTTGTTAGAACCTTTGTGCCATTCGGTGCCCATGCAGAGATTTTTTCATAGGACTGAGAGTCCCTTATAGCTAATATGAATGTACGTTCGAACCTCATTTCTTACTCATAATCATGCTTACCTATACCTATGGGACTCCCACGAATCTTGTTTAATCTCTTTTCCGACTCTTTCAAAAAGAAAAAATATTTTCGAGTGAGATTGTCTCTTTCACACTCATAAATTGGAATTGAAAGGACATCTATTTGGTGTACGTTTAACCATTTTTCAGACCAAGTAGACTAAATTTATGAAAAATGACATTCTTTGGAGTTAAGTTGTAATTGCTTCTCATTCTCTTGCTTGCAGTATTGAGCCTATTTTTGGTTCTCACTTTTGCATTATAACCCTATTATCTCAACAGTTTGCATCATCAGCCAAGCAGAGCCTTGTTGATATCCTTTGCAGCTCAGTACCTTGTACCCTACGAGGAAACATTCCTTCGAGTATCCATATCTCGCATGAACCTCCTTGCATTGAGCATAGGTATGTTCCACCATTGGAACCAGTTGCTTACTCGTGACACTTGTTTCCTCCTCTGTATCATAGCATTTATTTGTCTATGAAAAAACAAAAAGTGACGGGTGGGAAAAGGGTATTACCTCATGTTGGTAGCAGTCATGTCACCTTTGAACATAGCACAAACTTTTGAGTCCACTTGTTATCCAAATTTTGGTTTTAGCATGACCTTAGGAAGTTGAGCTCATTACTTAGAGTTTACTCCTCCAACTAGTTAATCTTCCAGTCCCTATGGAGAGTTTGATTGGTGCCTCCTGCATCACAAAGTTTCATCATTGAGTCTATGTTGCCAGAGTCTTCCATATGTCTCATGCTCTTGTTCAAAGGATGTTTTCAACTGTGTCGCCCATTTATCAGAACTCTTGACTTTGCATGTCGGCCATACCCTCAGTGTGTCTCATAGTTACATGAAGTTGTATTCATATCGTGCACCCTGCTCCTACTTTCATTATGGGTAGGTAACCTTGAACCCAGCAGTCAACATATCCTCATTGGTCGTTGACTGGGGGGTTTCCCTTGTGTTCGATGGCAATAAATCTATTCACACATTGAGATTCATGCAGTGTCTTGGATGCCATTACCCTTATTGGTGGTTTCCTCTCCTTTGTCGACAGATTTCCTTATTGGCTACTATTCATAGGGTGTTTTTCGAGCATTACTTTCATTTAGTTCATGTGAAAGACACACAAGGTCATTGGTTCGTGAACATGTTCTTCATCCGAGTTCCTCCAAATCATTAAGCTACTACTTTGTACCTCGTGCTAACTGATGAGAGATTCCTCAATGCTCTCCTTTCAGCGAGTCTCCTTCCATCGACTTCAACTTATCTATTCTGGAAATGAGCCCTAGAGTCCTATGAGTACCTAAGGCTTGCAGTCATTATTGGTAGGTTCTCTCACCATCGATAGTTGGCAATACATAAATTCCTCATGATCGATGGATTCTTCAAGTGTTCGACCTCAACTCCTTTATTCACACTTGTAATAATGTACTCGATGCCTTGATACCTACTTTCATTGTCAATAGGTTGTCTCATGTTTCTTAACGGTAATCAAACAAAGTCTCCTTGTGTTCGACCTCATCTCCTTTATTCACATGATGTATACTTGCACCTTTGGTGGATCGTGTAGAAGACTTGAAGACATCATTTCATAGTCGCAGCTTTCCTGAGCTGTTGCTATCATTTATTGGAGCAATACCTCTATGACTTTAGTAATTGTGGGAGATCATATTGTACTTCATTGTATACAGATATCTTCAGACTAATTTTGAGATTGGTTTTCAATGGGCCTTGTTCGTGACTATGACATCTTATGGCATGTATCTACCCTTTTATTGCCTATTCATGGCCATGAACAGTTCTTTGGTATATTTCCACATGGATCTGCAGTGTAATTCAAATTGGCATCCATGTGCACAAATTCATTATGGATTGTATTATTCTTATGAGAAACTAGTTCTTCCAGCTAGGTCTCCATTACTCCACTTCTGGGAATTATAATGTATTTCATCCATCACAGATACTCCTCCGACCTCACACATTAGGGGGAATTTGTTATAGAAATATTTGCCTCACCCCATGCAACTTGCTCAGAAGGCCTTTTCTATTTCCCTATGTAGACTTGAAGTCGACTTTTTTCAATTCCCAAAGCTAAAAAACATTTTTTTCCACATATACGTGCCCTAACAACTATAAAACATGTGTATACGTAGGTTGCACCATTACAGCCTGCATACATCAGGTTTTGTGCCCAAAATTAAAAAATGGTGGCATGTTTCCATGTCACATCATGAGATCCACAATCCTTGACCTTCCATATACTATAAATTTTTTGAATCTGCCCTTAAGTTCCATTTGAAGGCTATAAATGGGCCATATCCAAGCTTCGGAAGAGGAGAAGAATTCAACTTTGAGAGCAAAGTTACTCTGGAGAAATTATTCACTTCATATTGAGTATGCATCCCTTTGTCCTTTTAAGTCTGAACACATTGTTCAAACCCCAATCTCTTCCCTATTTGATACAGAACCTCATTGTCTCTCTTATATGAGTTTGCCTTTGGTGGAGGATTGAAGTGGTGCAAACCCAGCTGGAAGGGACTTAGTTTCTCGATTCCGAACGTGCGAATGGAAGTTTGTCATTCATATACTTCTATTGATTATATTTTAATAGAAATATTATTTTCTCGTCCAATTAATGTCTTGCAAATATTTGAATTATTATTCCATGGGCGTATTTGTTATGAATATTTATGGATTATGCTATTATATGTGATAACTTTATATATTATCACCATATGATTATGTATCTTGGTTGTTGAGGAAAATTTGCAGGTGTATAGATTTGAGTCACGTGCTCAACAATGGACTTCATCGAACATATGGATGAGTTAGTCTCTTTATCTTGTCTTGTTGCATGTTTGTTTATATAGCCTACTTGAGATTAGAGTTGATTTCTATAGTCATTTATATCTATTGTGGTTTACCCCATGCCATAGAGTGATTTTCCTCATAACAATCATGCATGGCCTCTACGATTTCTTCGTCATGGGTTAATATTCAATCCAAGAAAGAAGGTATATCCCACAAAGTTGACTATGATAAGAATCTAAAATGAAATGGTATGAGGAAGGCATGATTCAACATTCTCTAAACCAAATGTGATCATACAAGAGTCAATAATACCAATACCTCTAATGGCATGTAGAAAATCCTTTCCTTGGGAAGAGAAAGTTTGGAGGACCTCATGTTGACAATATCAAAAGAGATTGGTCCAAATATATAATGATACTATAATGGTGATTATCCTATCATGTGGATTGTAAGTTGTCATGTAATGATCTAGATGCTTAAAAATATCATAATAGAACATAAGTACACACCATGTACAACAATGTGAGTGTGGAACCATGTATAGCAATGTGAGCGTGGAGCACAACTCCAAGATAGATAAGTTACACAATAACTCCTTAAAGAATAGGAGAACCTCCTTCACATAATCAAATACATTCATACATCACAATTCACCTCCTACAATAATGAATACGTGATCTCTATATATACCTATTCACACTTTCACATGAGGCCCCTTTACTATTAGGCCGACCCTATTACATATATATTTACACCGTACATGTACATTTTGGCCCATATATGCCTCCCCTTGGGATCATATCATATACATTTATCCCTATATATGCTCCCCTTGGGTCATAACATGTCATTCTCAAAGGAATTTTAGCTACCTATGAGGTAGGGCTACCTCAGGTTGATTTATTTGTAAAGGATAGTTAAAAGAAGCTTGAGCATTGTCCTTATTAGTTCGAACTTTCAGAAATGTTTCATAGTTGTGATTAGGCATGGATATATTCACCTTATTAGGTGTCATGTACATGTGATAATAAGAGGGATTACCCCCTTAGGAAGGTCCCCAAGGGCATGAAGCAAATTAGTTTTCACTTTCCATAGCTATGAAGTTCTACTTGGTGAAGGAATTTTGCAAGACAACATATGGGGCTTACCAAGCCTAATTATTTTGGTTTTAAATATTATGTAAGGTGTGAATATATGGACAATCCTAAGTAGAATGACCACTTTTCCCACATATATCACAAGGATGACTAGTCTTATCTTGATTATTATATCCCTTCCTAGGTTTTTCCATTTGGTTCCCTTGGTTTAGGTTGGAGTTATTATTGCCCCAACATTATTCACATTATTTTGGCCATTTTCCCCTTGTCCTTAGTTTTCATCATTAATGTTTTGGTTATTTTTATTATTTTTCATCTTGTTTTCTTGGATTTGTAGCTAACTATTATTATGATTATAATTTGGTTGTTGGACTCAATTTTGACCAACTATAGGTTGAGAAGGTTGAACCAAATTAATGTTAGGAGGAGGGAAGTGGTTCTGATTAAATGATTTCCCTGGATAGGAATTAGTGATTTTGGGGAACCTTGTGCATGGAGAATAGATGGATCATCATATTTGGATTCTCCATATGGAAGAGGTATTCTTATAAATTGACTAAGACTACAAAACAAATTCATTTTACCAAACTAGTCGATGGTGTAGATTAGAGCAACATAATTGGTTAAACCTTCTTTTCTATCAACCACGTGGGATTGGCTTGGAGAAAATGGAGGAGGGGCCTCGCTTGTTGAATTTTCTTTTGGGATGATGGTAGACAAGAGATTTCATTGATAATATACCAAATCTAGCTCTTGAGCTCACAAATGTTTTATTCCTCTTTGAAAGTTTGTTAAAAACCACATATTTAGAAATGTGAGGAAGAAGGGATTGAATAAACCATTCTAACATGATATGAGGATCCAAAGGGACCTTAATTTGACTAATTCAATGCCTCCACTCTTTGATGTGATCCATTATGTGTGTACAGGTACATAGTTTGAAATTAGTCGACTTGTTTACACAAATCTCATATTGAAATGGTTATTAAAAGTCAGTTAGGAACTCAATAGTTATGGTTGTAAACATAGGATATGGCCCAGATCTAACGTCAATGTACCACGTTTCTACCACATAAATTAAAGTGTTCTACAAATATCTAATTATAATACTAGAATATATAATACTACTAGAAGAGCATCATAGGTGAAAGGTTCTAATGTGATTACTAGGATCTTCTCCAACTCTACCCTCAAATTGGGAAAATATCTTACAGAAATTTGGTAGGCATAGGTGAAAAATTAAATCATGAATAATGGGATCATTTCATGACTTAGCTTAGTCTAGTAAATTTAAGGTAGCCATAAATAATAGTCTAGGGTTCAAACGGCCTCCTAGTATGGGATTATTTTGATTTCCTCCTTGTGGAGGGTTATTCATATTTTCCCCTTATGAAGGGTTGTTTAAATTGTCCCCTTGTGGAGGGTTGCTTATATTTCCCCCTTGTGGAGGGATTCTTGACACGATTGATGTATTAAAAGAATTATTGTGCCTATGAGAGGGACGAATTCCTTCAAATGGTGGTTGTCTTAAAAGTTGAATGTAATGCCTAAGGTTTGAAGGATCAAATGTGTTTATTAATGTTTTAAGTTTCGAAATATAAATCCAATAATAGCTAACCAATTTATTCCATTAAAGTTTTTAAATGTCAATTATGACTATATAAAAACATATCAACACACCCTTAGGACACTTTATCAATGCACAAGAAAATCAAATCAAGCAAGCTCCTTACAAATGTGCATCCAACAATAATGATGAAATTTTATGGTGGGTAAATACAAGTGAAGAGGTGAGAATAATTACATATTATCTATATCACAAAACCACCCAAGGGGATAAAATCTAGAGGGGTTACTAAGGGTAGTAACATGCCTACTAAGGACACCTTGTCATTAGTCTGCAACCAAGGTCCCCTAGGTAAATTCCCTAAAAGACAAGATATTAGCTTCCTATTCATAAGTAAATTGTTGGGGAGGGAGAATTACTAAGACCTTTTAAGCATCTAGATGATATTGATATCTCATGGGAACATGGATTGAGTCCTCACAAGAAGGATCGTTCTGAGTCTAAGAGCATATAGGAAAACATCAGCATTGCTCTAATCATAAACGCTTATGATTATCATGTATTAAGCCCATGGATGTTTTGTGTAGGAAAAACGCATGCTTATGTATATAGTTTCCACATCAGATTGTACAACTAGTAGCCATTTCCCAAAAAACCACAACTTGCTTGTAAGGAATTCTCCACTCAATTATGCAAATTCTAGTTTCAATTCTAGTGACCTTGAAGCAATACCTCACCACTCCTACAACCAAGGTCCTATCATAATCTAATGTTCTCTTAACAAGCTCAAAATGAAAATCCCTAGTCTTGGTTCATTTTAACATGTTATATGATTTCAATTTAAGTTTGGGGTTTCAGGAAATCACATAACCTTATGTTTTTTTCACTCTCACAATTGATGCAAGCCTAGGTAGCATAAGCTCATGAATTTAAAGAAAATTTTGATTAAAAGAAAAGACTAAGTTATTTTTTATATTATGTGGTTGATTTTAAGGCTTGGCATTTGTTGATATCACATAGTACTATATTATTTTCACTCTCTTGTAGATTAATGGCATTGTAGGAGTCATAAACTAGCAATTATCAACCAAACTATTGCTTAATTAGGAAGATGTGTGTGTTTATGTTGTGATGTGTATATCTCAGTGGGTTAGATTGAGTTGTTGAGTTCTTTGAGCTCCATGAAAGAGTTTTGAGGGTTGATTCCTTGAGTCAACTACCTTTATTTATTACCTCACTCGATGCCCTTTCCATGTAATTACCATAATCAAAATGTATGGGTTTGCATCGGGTACCATCCATGACTACAGGGAAGTTTCCCTATGAGGCGTTCCTTAGAAAAATAAATGTATTGTGTTGTTTTTTATTGTTGAATGAAAAAAATGACTGAAATTAAATTGCTCAAAGTAAATCTTATACAAATAGACTTCAAAATATTTCCATTTTAGAGTTGAAAATGAAAATTTTACTTTTAGATTCTAAGTACAATTAATCCATCAAAAACTTCACAATAATATTGCTCTTAATCAAAAGAAAAACTCACTGCAAAAAACCCTACCCTTGTCGTATCCTTGTATTCTCCATGAATTCCCCTGGTGGGGATGCTCACGCCCCTCCCCCCCTCTTCCTCCCCTGCCAGACATCGCAGCCTTTATCGCTCTAGTTTCCTCTCTCCCCAAAGGTCTGAAACCTGCACAATCCCATTTTTTCAAGAAAGTAAATGAGATTCCCACTATTCTTATCCAAGTCGATTCTAAGGCCTTGGATTTGAAATTTTTCGAGCGGGGTCTTATTGGAAAATTTATTGGGGTTTGGCCCTCCCCTCGCTAAGTGGCACTCTCGATTGAAAAAAACTGGAAACAGCATCTGAAAGGCAAGATTTTTCACTCTCTTTGCGGGAGGGGTTTTTTATGCCTTTCTTTTTTAAGACAAAACGGACCATGATCTAATCTTCATAAGTGGCCCATATCTTATGGGTTCCTGTGGAATGTATCTTAATATATGGACCTCAAATTTTAATCCAGAGAATGGAATTCCTTCTGTTGTGCCTGACTGGTTCTGCCTTCCTTTCCTCCCTCTCCATTGTTGGAATTATGGGACTCTTTGGGCCATTGGCAACTCTTTGGGTAAATACATTGAGCACGCGGAACCTAAATATGGTCTTCAGGCTTGTGCTTGAATTTGTGTGGAGGTATATCTAGAAAAATGCCTCCCTAAGGCCATCAGCCTCTCCCTACATGGTTTTTTTTATATTCAACAAGTTGACTATGAGCAAGGGCTTTCAAATGCAAGATCTGCCACGAATATGGGCATTTTTCTAAAAGATGCCCCAAAGTTCCAATGGTCCAACCAAAAGGAGAACCAAATGAGCAATGGTAACATCCACGTCGCAAGAAACAAGCAACCAAGCAATCAATTCAACAAGAAAAGGCCACCCAATCAGGAAAAACTCTGACACATGAGGGAGCTCCCTCCAATCCAAAGACTTAGGAGATGTCAGCTTCTTCATCGGTAGGAAATCGACATGTTAATATTCCAACCAAAAATCAATATGACAACCTCTCTATTATGTTAGCACTAGAATTTGTCCTTAGACTAATTTAAGAACAATCCCAGTACCCATCAGAATATAAATGATTTAAAACAAATTTATACTTGAGTGGATCAACAATACTAAGTAAGAAAGGAAGAGGGTATCAAACTATCTGCAGATTCCATTGGGCATGGAGTCATAACATCCTACAGGTCAAAATCAATTAAATTGTATACCAGATAAAGGTTTTATATAATTATGGGTAGAAGCATAGAGAATATCAAAAAAGGAAGAACATCCATTGTACAGAGATCCTTTCTACAAACAGATTAAAGATTGCTTAAACAATAAACAATGATTTAATGGGAAAGCTACAACAAATCCTTTGTTGTTCATGAATCCATCAATCAATGGAATCTATTATCCTCAAAACCTGCAATATATTCAATCAAGAGGATGAAAAGAGAAATGGAAAACAAAGAATACAATCTGATAATAGCTCTCATGAATCTTTAATGGAAGAAAATGTTATTACAAACATGCCCTAGAGCTTACAAATGAACAACTAAACTACTCCTCAAGCTCTCTCCTCTCTTGGATCATGAATCCAACCCTTTCCTTATCAAAATCCCCTTCATATATATTGAATCAACTCTCTCTACTCTAAGTAGGCTCAAACTAAGGAGCTACATAGGATCATCCTCCATTTAGGAGTCTGTTACAAAAGTCTCCAACAAAAACATAACAAATTCCTATTTTTTGGATCTTGTCTATTGTGATAAATTCCTTTTGAAACATGTCATGTTGCTTGATCTAGTGATAGAAAACATGTCCCTTATGTCCAACTTCCGCTTGGGAAACCATTTGAACCTTCCCTGATAGTTGGCATCCCTCCCAAAGCTTGGATTTATCAAATTGTTAGAGTTTGCAGTGCCTTTGACAACATGCATTGTGAACTTTCCTGTAGGTGATGATTTTAACTTTTATCCCAAATGACAAACTAGGTCCGGATGATTTTTGGTTAGAAAGTCCATGATATTATGATTCATATCCACAAAAAAATTCAAAAGAACCTAGATCATAATTTAAAACTTATGATCAAAAAATGACTCTATTGTGTGCTAATTGTTACAAATTGTCCCAAATTACCAGTTCACAACGCCTTTGATAGCACGCACTATGAACTTTCCTGTAGGTGTCTGTTTACATCCAAAATGATTCCAACCTTTAAAAAAATGCATAATAAGTTGGGAAAAACCTTCTAGGGCCTGCTACAAACCTCTTGAAACATGAAGTAACTTTGGAGAAATCATATGAAGCTGTTAAATTTACCTCAAGACCCAAAATCGTCAATTAAGTTGTAATTGTATACACAACAACAATTGGAGGATGAACAGGCTGCAAGTAGGAGGTGAGAAAAGAATAACAGAAATCCAACTTGGATGAGGCTGAAGACAAGCATAAATGAAGCAACATTGTGTAAAACAGAGGTTTTGTAGCGCCAATGGTTAAGTTCACAGCGCACGGTTTGCAGCACGCTTCATTCAAACCATTAGGCGTGTTTCTTGAAACCAACCTAAAAAACATGATGCATTGAATGCACTGAAAACAATGAGATATCCCTTGACACATTTCCAAGGTACAATGATGAGAGATTAGTGCATAAGGTACTTCTTGATACGCTATGAACTTTCAAGTGAGTTTGCAACAAGTAGATTAGGCACTTGACTTGACCCTCAAACGGTTTAAAATGACATAATGGAACCTTTTGTACATTCCTTTGAGACAAGACACGTGATAATGATAAGTTTTAAGACCAAGGGTGTGACCCATGTTGACCCCTATTTCTTTCATGATGATGAACATTTTCATGACATCAAGACTCTTACATGGACTAAGGTCAGAATTTTTTAACTCTTGAACATTTCATGTGCTAACATTGGCTCCACGAGGGATGGAATGATCCTTGTGAGATGCCAAGAACATTGCAGTTCCAGTGCCTTATTCATTGGGCTACAGAGTCTTATTGTTTATCTATTGCAAACCAAGAATCTAAAAGAAACAAAAAGAAACAAAAAAATGCTCGTATGATGAGCTTATTCCCCTACTTCTAACCAGATCTCTGAGATGCTTGATTAGGTGAAATTAAAAATCTAGTGCAGCCATGCAAGGACCTTTTCTACTAATTGAATTATGTGCATACCCCTACTTAATGGAAATTCAAATTGAAAATTAAATCCAATCTGAAAACTCATCCACTTTGAAGAACCAATTCCACTGACTCATTCTAAGTAACTCACAAAGGTCTCTTTCTCTATTATTTCCAACAGAATTGCAAAAGGATCTTGAAGAATATGTTTGAATACCACTTGTTGATCGATAAAAAGGATAGGACAATATGTGTCTATAGTTCCTTCCTATTCACAAGTACAGAGAAACCTACAAACTTCTTTCTTCATTGTATCCTTTTTTCAAATGTTGATTTCTCTTGTTCTAAGTTTTCAAATGCAAGATCATTCTCAGAACAAATGGAAACAGCCTGATTATTTTCCTTATCATGCATTTCAACATCAATAAAAGTCTCCATATAGAGAACCATAGGATCATTAAGAACATGGAAATGTTTTTGTTGACTTATAATGTTATCATTATGTTCCAAAAAACTTGTGTGATTTTTCATCTCAACTCTCTCTATTCTATAAGCAACTTCATTTTTTTCTTTCAAAAGACTAAATGAAGAAAATCATAAGGGAAATCACTTACCTCCAACTAAGTCACAATTTTCCCTATGATAGAGGTCATAAATGAGTTGAATTCTTTCATAAGACTGCTGAAAAGAATCATTTTTTGGATGGAAGGATATTTCTTATGTTTTTTGGAAATTGTCCTCATCATAGTTATTGTACTCATCATATATAGGTAAACAAAAGGATTCTTGAAGATCATAAACAACAAAATTAGAGACAACGTCTTTCTCCTCAACAGGTTTCTCTACCAACTCCTCCTCATGGCATCCTTCTTGTTCATGTTCATTGTCAGTTATGTTTGCATTCCACTCCTCATCCTTAACTTGATCTGAAAATATTCCATGGGCTTTGAGATTATCCTCAACTTATTGAGTATCAATAAACATTTGTTGCAAGTTGACAGACATCCTTTCTAGGTAAAGAAGAGAAAAATATGGATGAAGAGTTGTTACATAGCACGGTCTAGCAGCAGCTTCAGGAGGTCGGATATATAAAGGCATGTTGCAATAAAAGCTATAAAATCTCCTTTTGAAAATAGCAAGAGCTTCATTCTCCCCACTTTTCAAATCATACAACTCAGCAAAGTACTGGTCAAGAGATTTTTTATCTCCCCAGTTGTTGTGAGTGGGAAATCCCTCTATGGGATAGCACTTAGGGTTTAATTATGCATGCAGAAAAGACCTAAAGATTTCTACTTTCTACCATCATCCCAGACCTAATCCCCGTTATTCTTAAGCAAATACATAGTTAAGAAGATCAAGTGAGCATACCTTGTTTCGGACGTTTGATATCGATCCTTCTTCATGCTTGATCGCTCTTTGACTGCAACTCTCCTCCCAAGGAAGAACTAAATTCACACAAGATAAATAACAAACTCCACATGCATTTGATATATAGATTAATGGGTTAGAGATTCAATAAACAAGTATGCAATAAACCATGAAAACCTCATATGGTGGGACAGGAAAAGTACTTCTTTATTATTAACTTCAACAAATCAACTTACAATGATGAAGCAGACCACTGCTCCATGAACCTGGTCATGGGATCCTCTTCAACTATCCTCCAACTTCTTTGCTCTATCTTTCTCTTTGCATAAGGATGGCTAAAGGGTTGGGACAAAGGGAATGCACAATCGGGTATAGTTTCTTTACTATGATTCTCCTCTTTCAATGGGATCCCTAACCCTTCTTTTCTAGGCTAGAAGAAGCTAGGTATTTGGTAGAACCCTCGGCCATGCATGGTCGGAAGGTTTAGTTAACTCACCCAAAGTTGTGTGTTCCATCAGCAACTTTCCTTTTTTCATGCTTTTGTAGGTACACGCGGGTTGTTTTGGGTCAGCTAGCATGTACACGCATGCAGTAATGGAGCAGGGCATGTGGGCCTTTATAAAAGAGGTTTTTAAGAAGAGTTGTTCAGTAGTGCTTTGGCAAAGAAGGAATCTGAGATGGCTTGATGCCAGGTAAGCATGTCTAGTGCAAATTAGGGTTATAACACTAGTGCCTTGAAAATGAACCAAATAACTCATCCCATGAACCAATGGAACCAACCTCTAGATTTTTAAACCACAAAGCAGCATCTCCAACCAAATATTTGGAAAATAACCTCATAACAACATCCTCATGCATGATTTCCAAATTGTCAATGACATTCTAAAAAGCTCCCAAATTCTTCTCAGCTATAATATGATCTTCTCCAACAAAAAGAGGCAGATACTCTAAAAAATTAGGAGGGTAAGGATGAAGAGTAGATGGCAGTTTTAAAGGTTTAAACATTTTTTATTTTTTCTGGACTGAACATCAGTAAGTTGAAAGTGAGGTTCAATGGATTGATTGTAAATTCCAATAATGGTGGTAGAATATGGTACTATGATTAGAGAAGGTAGTGAATCAGTTGTATCATTCACATGGCTACATGGTTGATCATGTTCAGGAAGGATTTGAATACAAAAATTATTCTCATGTGTTTCAGATGAAGGACTAGGGTCATCATCAACTATGTAAAAAGAATTCAGACCTTCTTCTTTCAAAGAGGGGTATATAGTAGTAGGCTTATGGTCATCAAAGTAAACAAAGAAAAGGATGATTCTCCTGATATATGAAGGAAAGGACAGGAAAGAACTGATAAAAAAGAATATGAGCTCTGGAAGAAAACTTATATCTTGATACCTGGACTTCATGTGTCTTCCTTTCATTTTTTGTTCGAGCTCGTTCCTCGGTGGAGTCCTATAACTTGATTTGAATCACTAACAAGTTTCTTCAAATGTGTGGATTCTCCATGGTGAAAAAGTTCAATCCGTTATGTCACCACTCCTTGCTCACCATCAAGAGCTAGTAGTAATTTGTATCATACATCCCAAAGAATATCTTCAACTTCATCCCCAGTAACAATGCCAAAAATGTTAGCACTAGAAGTTGTCCTTACACTGCTTTAAGAACAAGCCCAATACCCATTAGAATAGAAATGGTTTAAAACAAATTTATACTTGAGTGGATTAACAAGACTAAGTAAGAAAGGGAGAGGGAAACAAACTATTTGTAGAGGCATTACATTGGGCATGGAGTCATAACATCCTACAGATCAAAGGAAATTAAACTGTATACCAGATAAAAGTTTTATATAATTATGGGTAGAAGAATAGAGAATATGACAAAAGGAAGAAAATCCATTGTATAGAGATCATTTCTAGAAACAGATTAAATATTGCTTAAACAATAAATAATTATTTAATGGGAAATCTATAGCAAATCCTTTGTTGTTCATGAATCCATCAATCAATGGAAGCTATGATCCTCAAAACCTACAATATATTCAAGAAAGAGGATGACAAGAGAAATGGAAAACAAAGAATACAATTTGATAACATCTCTCGTGAATCTTTAATGGCAAAAAAAATCATTACAAACATACTCTCAGGCTTACAAATGAGCAACTAAATTGCTCCTCCATCTCTCTCCTCTCTTGGATCATGAATCCAACCCTTTACTTATCAGAATCCCCTTCATATATATAGAATGATTGTTGGCGGGCGAAAATGTCCGTCCGTCAATTGAGAGAGTGGAACCGGTCTGGGGTTGTCTAATAACCCAAGCCGTTTGGAATGAACCACCCTGATGGGTTTAACGGCTCCGTTGACCGCTCTGAGATCCTAAGAAAACCAAAGAGAAAACTAATCTAAACTAACTAATCTATCTAAAACAAATAAAACTAACTAAAACTAACCAAAACAAACTAACTAAAACTAAATTCAAGGAATTAAACTAAATAACAATAAATAAAAACAAACTAATACACTAATCTAATTAAAAAAACTACTAAATTAAACTAAAACTAAATACAAACTACTCTAACTATTCTACTAATTACTATTACACTAACTCTACTAATTAAATATCTAATTACTAATTGAATTACAACTTATTCACAAATATACAATATATACAAGTTGCAGATTTGAATAAAACCTGYAAAACTCATGTGKTTTCTGCCCTAAGACAGCCAGAGATACTTTTTGATTTTATGATTTTATGAAAAAGAAATAAAACTTACTGAAATTAAACGATCTAATATATTTACTGAAATTAAACAATCTAATATATTAAACATATATATCTAACTAACAATACTAACAAATATGCTAACAGATGAATGACATATTGACCTGGAAGCGCTCCTAATTTGTCCTGTATATGATGACTTCGAAGCTGGTCGGAGGAAGTAAACTCGCACCGGTTAGTCCATAAGCTTCCCATAAATGATAGGTTGCGCTGCTCTTTGAGTTGTTTACAGGACAAACAAGACATAAAAAATCATAACAATTTTATGATTTATAAATCTCTGCAATAAGGGAAACTTGTTATGCAAAAACTTA
>JZKD02S0203635.1:274172-284915 GCA_000966675.3 Picea glauca
CTCACAACAAGAACAAGCTGATAAAGGAGTTCACCCCCCTCCGGGCTACATCTCCTTGAGCCTCCATAATGGACTTGGCTCTCTGGGATTAATTAGTCAAAATTTCTTTTACAAGTTGCTTCTCAACTCCAATGGAAAAACAGACTATAACATTGAGATTATAACACATAAAAACCCCAAAAATGACTAATAGAACTCTGAAAACGGATCATGGCTCATCCGGGCATGACCTCTTTTACATGTGGCCATAAACTTCCCTGAGCTTCTCTTTGGAAAAAACACCTGTAAAAGTCCTCAACATCCTCTGAAACCTATCCCAATGTGTTCAGAGCATATCAATTAGCCAAAAATGATTATTCAATCACAGAAAACAAACATAGGCTCACCAAACCATGTCCTCCATCAACGAGGGCTTCAAGCTCCCTGGAGCTTGCTGAAATTTCAATGGTGAAAAAATTGCAGAAGAAGTTTTCAAATGGCCTTTAAAACAACACCAATGGATCCAACACGTCCAAAAACCCCTAGCTGGGCTTTTACGACACCTTAATCGGCCAAAAGATGAAGAAGTTAGGCCTCCATTTTCCTCCAACTTTGCTGGAACTGGCTCTACAAAACACACCTCTGTGTGCATGAACCAAGAACACGCTCCCAAAACATGTTAAAACCTGACACCGGGCGCAACCGTGCCAACGGTGCAAACCGTAGAACGGTTAGGGTGCCTCTAGCCCCCTACCGCCTAGCACTAAGGCACATGGGTCATACGACCTCGGGCTTTGGCAAAAAGGGCTAACGGTTTTAAAACTGTGCCAACCGACTCCCACGCTCCAACTCGGGGTCACATGTATTACATATAAAAGAACCGTGGCTATATCAAAACCCGTGCGCATATGTTATAACCGCGCCACATTTAAAATATATGGTTACAAACTATGATATATATATCCGCGCACAAACATTATTGTAACATGGTTATATGGTGTGGAATGAAACCACGGGTCGAGGCTAGGCCCCGGCCTGCCCCCCTTTCCGTTTGGCATAACACTCAAACTTAAATATAATTGCGCTGACTTATATGAAAAGGAACAATGGGCGGCATAATGGTTAGCGGAGGCTTGTTAAGGTTTGTGCTATGGGAGGTCTGGGGGTCGAACCCCGCGGCCTCCATTAGTTTTACATAACATATCAACCAGTCAACAAGTGACACGTGGCGCCAATGAATTGGTCCACGTGTCCGCACATTATTGACCACTAATGACATGTGTCATCCACCAATTTGACAATCCATCAACCAATACAAGTGTGCCACGTCATCCACCTGACACATCATCGTATGGATGGTACGACCCTGCCACGTCACCGTACAGACTGTACGGACTGGTACAGTCAGCATCCAATTTTTTTTACCTGTTTGGCTTGGCGGACAGATTGCGATATCTCCTCCATACGGATTCCGTTTGAGAAAGTAAATATACCGCCAGAATCAGGAAGACGAGACGAACACAATGACACCGTTTTCGTCGCATTCCGAGCACTTTGAAATTTGAGCAAAATTTTGACCCCTGGTCCAGATTTTGATCAGAAATGGTGGGGGAAAATTTGGGAAAGGGATATGTTTCATCTTCGTGTTAATTGGCAGTAAGAGTCGCTCTTGAACATGACACCCCCTATTCATCATTTGAAGTCAGTTTTGGGAAATCCATTTGTCTCTCATTCGATGTGATAACAAGGTCTTTTCATGTGTCGTCTTTGAGTCAATGCTGCCAAATCATTGGTCGTGTCATTCATATGTTCAAGAGAAGTCCATTTGAAAACCTCTATTGAGTCGGCCATCTGCAGTTATCCATTCATTTCGTGTCGGCCTTCCCTGTGTCCAAAGTCCAATTGCCGCATACTCTGTTTCACTTTCAAACTCTGTTACTCATTTCGTGTCATTGATGGGGGATACATCAAGGCCCTCCCGTGACGAGTCTTATTCCGTCGACTTCAACTCATTATCCGGGATCAAGGCTTAGAAATTATGTAGTACCTTGGAGCTTGCATGCCTCAATGACAAGTTTCCTCGTTTTTGACAGTGGGTTTACATCATTGACCCCTGATCGAAAGATTCCATCGGATGTTCGACATCAACTCATTTATTCACACTCGATGGATTGTACTATGGTACCTTGGGAGTCATTGTCATTAATGGTGATTTCCCTCGCACTTGTTAATGGTTACATCAATGACCGGTAAACAAGTGGTTTCTACCATGTTCGACTTCTGCACATGTAATCACATGGTTAGATTCGTACTTTGGGTGACAAGATTGAAGACCCTGGATATCATCTTTGTGATCCAGGTTGCGATGGAGTATATATGATTTGCGACACATAGATCCATTGTGTATGTTTTGTGGCTATGTTGTCTTGATTTGAAAATTTTCGCATAGATCCACAGTGTATTCAAGTGGCTATGCTATATTGTGATGGCTTGGATCCACAGTGTATGATTGGTGGCCATGACCTTTGTTTATGATGTCATCAGTCTATGATCTGAGTATGGGAATGCCTACCTCAGAATTTGATATATATGATACTCTGCTGATGCTTGATTGTTTGCAGGTTTCCGATTAGATGTGCTCTTGGTTCTTGACATACACATGCAGCTTACAAAGTCTATCGACTGTCACTGATTCCACTCTCAGAATTTGGGGGAATTCTGTTATCCATAATTTTGGTCATCATGATGATGTTATGATGATGGAAAATCAAGCTCTTCACTAAGAACACTTTCCTGAGAAAAGTTACATTTGTCTGTTTCCAGAAATCATACTTTTAAGGGATGTTCACAGGCTACCTATATATTTCCCTGCGAGAATGCCTGATTCTCGCAGGCTGCATTAAGCTGGGGTGCGAGGGGTTCACACTGTACCTAACTATCAGGGTGCGAACATCATCTAAAGGAAGGAAAAAGGTAAATTCTCTAACCTTCTAGAAGGGAATCTTCTAGAAGCATGAGTTGGCATTCGAATGGTTATTCAGGTGCTGGCATTCCAGATATCTTGGGATCATTCCTATCCAAGTAAAAAATCTATTCTCTCTTATAAATTAATGGATCTCTCATTGAAATGGTTAACAACAACAAGCAAGCAAATTAGCAAGAGAATTATTAGAGAACTAGTGCAAGATTGTATGAAGGACTGATGTTACAACAGCTAGAGACACCAGCAAGGTTATCAAAGGTGGTTGACTTTCTTCATGCATGAGAAAGTGTGTGTGTCAGAGCTAGGAGCCATCAAAAGGAGATATACAACATCAAGGCTCAGGTTGTAAGTCTTTCTTTCTATCAATTAATACAGTAATATGTCCCTTTCCCATAATGATGATGTCACTTTATTACATAACTCCTTGATCATATGTATAGATTAGCTATTGGATGTATTGAATTGTCTTCACTTCGATTGGTTTGTACTGTTGTGATCTTGACGGTGCAAGAGCATTGGAGAGAATCTGGACAACAGAGACCCAAGGAAGCGATCACAAGGTATGTCCATGATTCTTCCCTCCTTGTCCATTCATTAGTCTAAATCTAGGGAAAGAGTATTATTCTGTCCTGCTTTGTTCTAGATCTAGTTGGATATAGGGAGATCGGTTTGTGTCCGCACTTAGGGAGATCGGTTTGTGTCTTCCATAACGAGAGGGACAACCAAGAAAAGGAGGCTCACACTGGATAACACGCTTCTCATCACCATAGAAGAAAATATGCTTAGCATAGAAAATGTGAAGACAACTGAGCTAATCAGCGCGGGGATGGCTATAACTAATGCCAAACTGGATCGAGTGAAATAGGATGAAAAGGACGTAGTCACCGCAAAGACAGATATGCACCATCTGTTCCATCTGGCGAAATATTACCAAGACTCAATGCAAGAAACATTTTTCCTGAAGAGTGAATTTCGAGAAGCACATGCACAATTCACAAGCGAAAGACATCTCTTCACTGCATGCGTAGCCTATTTTCAAGAAGAAAATCTCATGGAATTGGAAATCTGTAAAGACGTGGAGAGATGGTATGAGAAGGAATACCAGGTTGTGGAACGAATTGATTATATCAGTGCAGTACAGAAGGTCCGAGACACAGAGGAGCATGGCATCCGAGTGCTGATGGATAGCAACATCTCTCGAATTAGGAAGGCAGTCGAATACTGGGTAAGTATGGAGTTGGAACCCCCACGAAAGATACAGGAAAGGTGGGCTGAGTGCGAAAAAGTTGGGAGAATATTAGTCGGGAGATGAAAGACATTGGCCTTCCATAGTTCGGCTCACCTGAAGACTTTGTTTATTTGCATGACATAGTCAAATGACATGAAGAACATGATGCAACATGGGAAGAGGAGATCTCACAAGTGGGGGACATGATACTAGGTCAGGTAAATAAGTTTATGGAACACCCTATCAAGGCTCTCGCAGTACTGTAGCGTTTAAGTGCCAAGATGATCAAATATAGAGAACGTGCAATAGAGATAAAAGAAACCCTTTCAATCCCAATCGACTAGCTCATATTCCTGTATGCTAACACATGCGAGGATATCTTCGTCAAGTGGCCAGAGTACTAGAAGAATCATCCACTCTAGTAGAACCACTAGATGATCTCAAGAGAACAAAGAGATCAAGTGCTAGATGTCATTCTTTTGTTTTACTTAACATAAAATTTTAGTAGCTATTTTAAGTAGTGATTCTTTATATATAAGGGGATCGACCTTTTGGGAAAGGTCGATGGTTTTTGGGAAGGACCCTCTTTTTGGAGAATTGTAAAGAATTATTTCAGAGCAACTTTAATTAAGAAGTTTTGTTTAGAACCAAAGACAAATTTTATTTTCATCAAAGGCGTTATGTGATTGGATTGAGTAGGAACTACTTCTATATTTGAATTCAGTAGTTGATGCTGTAATGAGTAAGAGTTTTTGAATTTATTGATAAGCTATCTTTTCAATACTTTAAACAGTTCTTTTGTTCTTAATGATGAAAAACCAATCGTTGTGTTAAGATGTGATTGATGGTAGAGCTAAGGAAACTATTTTTCTTGCACTTATCTTTATTGCATGCATATTGTCTTTCAATAATTTTTATCTTAGTCAGTGTTGAAATACCAACAAGTTAATGTATTATTACTAGACTTGTAATCGATGTGAATATCATTGTCTGCACGCTAGAGCATGAGGGTTATCCCAAGCTCAACATTCTTCAGTAGTTAGTATTTTCCTCTGTCAATTGGTTTATGCCATCACCCCATTTATTTTATCAGAATCATATAATAATAAAAAAGACAAAAAAAGAATCATTTAACCTCAAGGAGGAAATTTCATAGAAAGATACCCTTTCAATCACTAGTAAATCCCATCGATACATTGGCCAGATCGAAAGATCTGGACAATCATTCCACTCATCAAACATTGCGGAGTCTAATTAGGCCTCTAAGGTGGGTTTGGTTCCTACTGTTGAGTTAAAGGATCTTGGACCCCTCAAAAGGTTCAAACATATGCGATAATAGTGACATCTCTCAAAAACTAGCTGAAGGTGGGTAGAGTGATCCACTCTCTTTAGAGAGTGAGCAGCAAGATCATCGATATAAGATTTGACTATATGTTGGACATCATGAAAGACGAAGGTCATGGCTCGTTGGAAGGTTGCTCCAGCGTTTTTAAGGCCGAAAGGAATTTTTCAGTATGTGAAAGTACTCTAGGGACAAATAAATGTCATCTTATGTTGATCCTCGGGTTTAATCTGAATTTGGTTGTACCTTGAAAAATCTGTCCATAAAAGAAAAAACCTCACTTCCTGCAGACTCATCGGGAATCTGATTAATGAACAATGTTGGGAAGTTGTCTTTAGGACAAGCCTTATTCAGGTCTCGAAAATCCATGAAAACACGAATGGTTCCTTGCTTCTTATTCGCATGAATGGGATTGTTTACCCATTAAGTCAAGGAAACCAGGTAGATAAAACCTTCATTAAGCAATTTCTCCACCTCTGCCTTAATAGCAGGTGCCTTCCTAGGATTAAAAACTCTAATCTTTTGTCGAACGAGTTTAGCATCCAGGTAGGTTTTAATATCATGTTCTACAATACGAGGGTCAATTCCTGACATCTCTTCATATTACCAAGTGAATATGTCATGGAATTCCATGAAGAGTTCGGTGTAGATCTGAATTTCTTCAGGCGAACAATTCGCACCGATATATACATTTTCAATTTTACCGGGAATACAAGAGATATTGATCGTGATGGTAGGAGAAATACTAGCCATGTTTCTTTTGGCATAAATGCCATGCGTATCAAGTGGAACTACAATGTGACTGACTATCTCACTCAAGGTAGATATAAAATCATCTTGATCGATTCTAGAAAGATGTGGGAGGAAGTAAGTGCGATGATGCATATCATCCCATGGCCTATCAGAACTATTCATGGCCTCTATGATTTCTTCATCCGAAGGTAAAGTATCATTGAGGCAATCATGTGAGCAAGACGATGAAGTGGCCCATATGGGCTTAAGAACAAGATCCTCCTCATTTTTCTGTGAGGAGACAAGATCTGGGTCGACAGAAGAGTCAAGAACAACCTGATACACTATATCTGCCGCCGAAAGTGGAATTTCCATTCCAATATGTGACTGACCTTCACAAGATGAGGTTGAGGAAGGTAGGGTCCAAGGATCATTAAAATATGAAGTGCAGAAAGGAACATACCTCATTGACGAAGCAGGCCTACTGGACATGACATAGATATGATGAATTGGTGCTAGGAAATATAAGGTACCCATAAGGGATGAATACATTCCGACACCAATATCCTCAGTTTCCAGCTGAGAATTGTCGATCATGGGGATCGAAGGTCCAACTGATGCATTGGGACTAGCGTGCGCAAAGGACAACTGATTGATCGTCACCATTTTTCCATCGTGAAGAAATTCTAAAGTACGAAAAACAAATGATACAACTACGGTGATACCATAAGTCCATTTATGACCTAGTAATAAGTTATATTCAAGGGGTACATCAACCACCTCGACATCCACCTCCATTTTCTTCCCACCTAACTAGACCGAAAAGGTAGGAGGAATATCATGGGGACAGAAAGAACGACCATCAAATGCAGTCAATATGGTCAGATATTGAGAGAGGGTTGGAGAGCCAATGGATTTCCAATAGGTTAGGGACATCACACATGTTGCAATGCCTTCATCAATAACATTATGTTTGATTGTATACTTTGATTAATACACGTGGATTTGGAAGGAAAAATGGTAAGGCAAGCGAGGGTTCACATTCGTGAGGTCAAACTTGATTACCTTAGATACACAAGGGTATACAGCTCCTAACGCAGATAAAAATGCATTCCTATATGAAGGACACGTCTGGAGTATCTCCAAAGACGACATTGCGCAAGGGGTTTAACCTAGATCCTCAACAATAGAGTAATTCTGGGCAGTTCTAGAATTAGGGTTGTGGGTAGAGAGTTTGAGTAATTCTTTTGGAATAAGAGGCAGAGGCTCTGGATTTTCGATCTGTAAAGATGTCTCCAGAGGAGGGGGAGACTCTAGACCTGGAACATGCTGTGAATAACTGTAGTCACGAGACCAAGTGGCTACATTAACCTGAGATTTGACCATATTGATGCATAGACAATCATCGTCTTGCACCGATGGGTTTTGAATCCCACTCGCCACATTTCTAGCATTAAAGGATCTTGAGCCCATGTGTTGATTATTCAGAAAAGGATTAGTCAACACTGCAGGCAGTAAATATAAAATCCTCGTAGCTTCCTCAAGTTTGGGGCACAAGTGGGTAAGGTGAGAATCAATACAAATCTTACAAGGGAGTTTCACCTTCCACTTCTCTTTCTTTCCCTCACCAACATTAACCTTCAATCTATCATTATTAGCGTTGTCCTTGGGTTTATTATCATTCCTCCCACCCTTACAATTGTTACCATGTTCTTTCCTTTTATTCCCTCCTGGTTGCTGGTTACCATTCGAGTTAGTCGACGATTGCACATAATGTACATCCACCGACTGAGTGGGAGTAGAGGACACAGATGAAGCTTGTCCTCCTACAGACTAGCTTAGAGACAAATCTTTCAACTGGCTTGTTACCAAGTCTGTATATTTAACATTTGGAGAGCCTATAATGCCATCAGCATGAGGCCTGAGCTTCTGTCTAGAGTCGTAATTCGACCTCGGTGCGTTAGAAATAATTTTGTATAACATCCAAGACTGAGCATATATTAGATCTAACTGCTGGGATTTGAAAATCACTTCCTCTTTAGATGTTGACCCAGATGTAGAGACATCCTTCAAAATATAAGGCAGTAAAGACTTAAGAAACCATTCCAACAGGAACTCTGGAGAAATGTAGGCTTTGATCAACCTCTTATGTCTACTCCACTCTTGGATGTGATATGAGATATGAGCGACTTTGTCCTCGCAGAGGGCCGACATAATTTCTATGTCAACATAGTAACAAATCGACAATTGTAAGTGGTTGAGAAAGACTAAAAACATCTGGTTAAAGTTACCATATGTCCCCCCAGGTAGCTCTATATACCATTTCACCGCGACCCCATGAGAGTGCATTGAAACAATATTAAATGAATATAATCGTTGTTAAGGGAATTGGAAGATCACCAAAGATGAAAATTAGTGATGTGATCACTAGGATATTCACCAGTCTTTCCCTTGAATTTCAGAATATACGAAGGAAGCTTGGTGGGGATGGGGGGCCATGTCGGGTGATGACGCACTGGGTCATTCATCAATCTTGACAATTTTTTCAAATTGAGGGTGGAAAGAAAAGGGAGACGTGGTTGTAGAATCTTTCCCCAAGCTCTCGGGAAAGATTGATGCTGGAGAATCACAACCCATCCATGGTTTTAGTATGCACCATGGCCCTGTCTAGGATTGTAAAACCACCCTCCAAACTGATTCATAAGGGGTTGGTTGGGCATCATTCCAGCATGAATGTTATGATGAGGGTTGTAAATATTCCCCCTAGTCAGAGTAACTCAAGGTTGGAGGTTTCCCAAAGTATGAAACTAACCTCCTCAGGGTGGAAATCCGGAGGATAGATGTGGATTCGTCATGCCAAACATGTTGGTCAGAATTAGTGTGGATGAGATTATCTACCCGATTGACTACTCCATCCAGGATCATTAAGACTAGGATTATACCTAGGGTGAAAAAGAGGTTGGATTCCAAGCGTAGGAGTCATTTGGGGAATATGAGAAACTCCAAACGAGAATGGAATATGCATAGGATCCATGCCCCCAAGTTCAATACTAGGATTTGTATTCATCAATGGAATGGATGATGCAAATTGCGATGTGAGATTCAACATACCACAAGAGAAAGGGATAGAGACCATAGGGATGGACTGAGTGTATCCCGACGAATGAAAAAGAGACCCAAAAGGGTTTGTGACTATGGGTTGAGTAGAAACCACATGTCAGATAGGAGTGATGACATGAACCTCTGACACTACAACAATGGTGGTTGAAGGCGTCAAAGGGGTACTATTGACTATGGTAGGTATGGGAGTCAAAGGACTCCCAATATATTTCTGACTCGACTCATTTCTCATACTTGCATGACCACAAGTTTGGTAGGTGGAGGTGTGTGTACCATGTTTGAAAACTTTACACCCTTTAGAAGGCAAAGACTTAAAATGCGGTGGTAATTTCAACAAACGGTGAGACCTGGGAGGAAGTGGGTCTGGCTCCATGATGACTCAATACTTGAGATATAAAAACAAATCCTAAGGCCAACTAACAATCAAAGAGCACACCAAAATAAACAAAAAGGCCAATATGCACACAAGCATGATAAAGTGGCTAAAAGGGGCCTCCCTCCCTAAAGTAGGTATCCCTCACCCAAGAGGGGCCCGAGACTCCCTTCAAAAGATATAAGGTATCATAATCAGTTATACGGGCCCTCGTGGGCTTAACAGTGCAGTCGGTTAGATCTCCCCAGAGAGGTAATCCTCCATAAAGGTTGTGTGCTGTTTGACCCTTATCTGACTCAGGGTACTTGCAAAATAACCCCTGCAAGTAACCTATGTGGCTACCTATGTCAAGAAACTAAGCCACCATGATATAACCAATGCATAGGTGAACAGTCGCAAGTCAGGTCCACTGTATTGGTAGGGAAACAAAACTTGAAATATCGAAAGCACCACCTCTCACAGAGCTAAAGGTACTAGAAAGAATCCCATATAAGAATAGATCCCCATAAATATCTCTGACGCTAAGAAGGTATTGGAGGGATATCTCCTCATCCGACTTCGTGCGACCTTGTGCTTAATTCTGTTGTGAGCGAAGCCTCCTGACGTCACCAATTATACAATGGATTTCACCACTCCCTTAGTCATACACATATGTTGATTTTAATATCCTTGGAGAGGTTTACTCACAACATCCTATTCCAAGGCTCTAAATCTTAAGCTAGTTTGTGCACCTTGAAAAATAAAATCGTTTCTAATCAATTTTAAATTTATTAGTGTTACTTTTAGTGGCTTTGTTTACTCAAAAGATGTGGTCGTGAAACTGATGATGTTATGACTCAGCAAGTAAAAGAAATTAATATGAATATAATGCAAAGTCCCAATTTCAATTCTTAACAAATGATAATCTTTTCAAAATGCAATTTTCAATTCAACTCTGTGATTTCAAATAATATGAAATATTTCCATACATGTATCAAGATCAATAA
>JZKD02S0203635.1:377276-422008 GCA_000966675.3 Picea glauca
AATATTCCTTCTTGATTTTGTCACTTTACTTTATCATTTAAATAATCCATCTTGATTTTGTCACTTTACTTTATTATTTAAATAATGTTTTCTTCTTTTCAAGCACTTTTACTTATTTGACCTTTTGGGGTTTCAAGCCTTCATATGGGGGTCCTCCAACTTCATAAGGCCATAACTCTCAAACCGCGAGGAGTTATGTGACATTCCACATACCACCAGAAATGGCATGTCAAGCACTATCCATCTAGGATAGTTTCACCAACGACTTCATTGATCTTAATCTCATTATTACACATACAAGCATGGGTCCTCCAACCATTCTTCTAGGATAATTCTTTCCATAAAGCGTCTTCCTGTGAGGGCTTTCACCATAAGGGGACCACTTTGGAGTTCATCCATTTGTGCACCTTATCAACCATGATAAGACACTAATGATTCATCTTTGCATCATTTGGTTTCCACTTGGACATATATCATGCTCATCAAAGGCATCATATCAATCAATTACTTGACATCAATCAATGACATCAATCAAACCAAACCATTTACATCAATGACATATGATCCAACAATCTCCAAAATAATCAAACCATTGGCATCAATGACAACATGATCCAACACTATGGATCCGATGGCACTACTTCAAGCAAAGGTAGGGTAGAGTGTACATGAGTACACCATTGAGTTTAGAAATATGGCCATCATGATGGGTATCTCTCCCAAGAGCCCAGATGTACTCCTAAAGTATCTTGGGGGTTTACATAGTCATCTATGAAAGTATGTGATGCTCTCTAGGCCAAGGACAATGGACGAGGCATGTTTATAGGAAAAGTACCCAAAAAACATAGGCCAAAATAAGGGGAAACCAAGTGGTTCTAAGAAGAAAGAGCACCAGAGAGTTTCCAAGGAGGGGAAGAAGAAGTGGAAAAGGGGAAAATATAAGAAGAAAAAAGCCACTACACATCAGTGCAAATATCCCAACAACCATTGCAATAATTGAAACATTTATGGCCACATTGAGGAAAAGTGTTGAAAATTACATCTGGAGCTGAACCCAAAGAACCACAAGAAGGAAAAAAATAAAAAGAACCTTCTAGCCACATATTCAAGTAATCAGGTTGAAATTAGCTTTGATGTGGATGAAAAGTTTGTTTTCACATCTATGCAGAAGGAGGTGAATATGAATCCTTCATCACCAAGAAGAGAAGGATATTGCCAAGCTTTTCCACATCAAGATTCAGATCAAGAATACCAAGATAGATGCTATGTTCGACTCTGGTTGACAACCTAATCCCATAGTAGCATATTTGGTAAACAAGCTTGGATTGGAGGTTCACGATCATCCTAGCCCCCATCCATTGAGTTGTGTAAACAATGATGCAAAGATCAAGGTAACAAAGAAATGCAAGATTACATTTTTTGTAAGTGTTGATTTTATAGATGAAGTAGAATTGGATGTAGTACCATTGGAGTATGCAGAGTAGTTTTTAGAAAACCATACATGTATACGAGGAATTTTATATTCATGCGAATATCCAACCAGTACTGTCTCATCAAGGATGGGAAATCCTTCATCATCAATGTACACAAAGGAAAATAAACAATTTCGCTGGTAAGTGCTAATCAAGCTAAGAAATTGATGGGTTCTAAAAAGAATATGTTTTACTTTTCCTAAGGGAAAATCAATATGGTGAAGAGTCTTTAAAAATAAAGAAATTCCTAGAAGGGTGTACTAAGAAGAAAAAACATGAATTGGAGGAGTTAATAATAAATACATACAAGGGAGTGTTCGAGAAGCCTAAAGGGATAACACCTAAGAGGGAATTGGAGCACAAAATCCAATTATTTCCAAACTCTCCCTTCCTGAATATTGGGTTGTATAGATAGTCCATTCTGGAAGAAAACAAAGTAAAGAATCAGTTGCAATAGTTGTTGGAGCAGGGTGTGATTTGACCAAGTACCTCACCTTGTGGGTCACCCATCATAATTGTGTAATTGTGCCCAAGAAGGACGGGGCTTGGAGAATGTGTATTGATTATGTGGCATTGAACAATATTTCACTAGAGAATCGATACCTCTGCCCATGATCGATGATCTACTAGACCAACTAAAACATGAAAAATACTTCACTAAGTTGGATTTGAGATTAGGATATCACCAGGTATGAGTCAAAGAAGAAGATACTTGGAATATTGCCTTCAAGATAAGGAAACATTTGTATGATTGGTTGGTTATTATTGCATTCAATTTATGCAACACACCAACTACATTTATAAGGCTAATGAATGATGTTTTATGCCCTTATCTATATTCATTTGTTATGATCTATTTAGATGATATACCGGTTTATAGTGATACCTGGGAGGATCACATATCACATCTTATGCAGGTGTTAGAGACCTTGAAGAAGCACCATCCTCTGTCCAATCTAAAGAAATTTATTTTTTCTCAACAATATTTGGTGTATCTTGGGTATGTGATTAGTGAAGGAGAGCTCAAGATAGATCCCACCAAGATGGAGGCCATCATGAAATTGACAGTTCCTATAAATTGAGTAGAAGTTACAAGCTTTGTTGGGGAAGAAGAATACTTACGGAAGTTCATAGATTTATTTTTAGCAGTAGCTACACCACTCCACGCATTAACAATGGGAAGTAAGAGTTTCTAGTGGGGGAAGAATCAACAAAATGCCTTTGATGAGATGAAAAGAAATATTATTCAGGCACCAGTGCTCGTGCTACCAAACTTACATAATCCCTTTGAAGTGGAGATAGATGCAAGTGGGTATGCCATGGGAGTATTTCTAATGTAGGGTGTTGGGATATTTCACACTCGAGTGCATCCTTATTAACACCATGGGTTTAATACCTAGGGTTCATCCAAATTTTACCAACAAAACCCCCAAAGCATCGACATATCAATCCTCAACGAAGGCTGAAGAAGGTCTCACCTGAGACACTATGAGGATCATAGAGACCATATGGTATTGTGTCAGGGATGAAGGGATAAGCACACACAAATTCATCTGGGTTGACATTTACATCATTCATTGTAGCTTACTTAACATATCACAAAACATAACATAAGTAACATTTTCATTTAGACACATAATTGACACATTATAGGCTCAAAATCAACGTAGCTTTATTATCATCCTAATTCTATCATGCACATGCATACATTAATAAAATCACATTTGATAGCAACATACTCTCATATCCCTTTAGATAATTCCCCAAATTTACAATACATCATTCCATGCAAATCCTTTCAGACATTTCACCGATGAAAGACTAGACTAAAATTGGATACATTACAATACTACAGAGGCTAAGAGTGAGCTCTTCATCTAGGAACAAAAAACAACGACTCAATGAGTCAATTGAGAGAGTAAATCTCTGAATCAACAAACTTTTCATTGTCGTCCTTGCTTACTTTTATATCCTTCTTAGTTTTGGAGCTTTGTCCCTCTTAGCGCTGCTCCAATCTCTCTACTGACTAACAATCTTTCACACTTCTATCCCTTGCCTGCATTCCACGTAGCCTTTATGGAATCAAAGAAATATTAACTACCTTGCCAACTCATGTTTTGGTTGCTCCACGTATCCTCATTCTGTTGGCAGTAATAATTCAGGGAGATTTCCCAAATATTCCTTTCTTGATTTCGACATGCGTCTTCTTGATTTCTGACGTGTATTGGAAAAACTGGAACTAGCGCACAATTACCAAAACTAGATCTGGCACGCAAATATCAAAACTGGATATGGAATGCAAATATCAAAACTGGATCTAACGCTCGCTTCTTGTCAATCATCGTGCATATGCACACAAAACTGGAATGAGAATGCACACCTTTGTTTGTGTGCATGCACGATATTAACTCAAAACTTTGGGTGCCAACACAGGGAGGAAGGCATGCCTGTGATCATTCTGAAGTATTTCATGGATAAATCCTCAACTACCCTACCTATGATAAGGATATATATGCCTTGGTACAAGCTGTCAAAAAGTGGAAGCAGTATTTGATGGGAAAGGATACCATCATCCACACATATCACTAGCTTCTTCGGTATTTGCAAGACCATAGTAAGTTGCAACAAACCAGGCACTACAAATGGATGAGGTTCTTACAAAATTTTCATTTGGTCATAAATTATAAGAAGGGTAGCACAAACAAGTTGGCAAACACGCTTTCACAACCACCCACATCCAAGATTACAACTTTGGGAACTCTGATGCACATGGAGCCTTTTACCCATGATGCATACAAATAAGAATACACAAAAGATGAGGACTTCAAGGAGGTGTTTCAAAAACTACATGGTCAAATTCATATATAAGAAGGTGACAACAAGGATGACTATCATTTCTAGAATGGTTTTCTCTACAAGCTTGACAAGCTCTATGTCCCTAAAAGTGAATGATTACAAATTATTAGAGAGGTTCACACCTCCAGGGTTGCATGAGATTTTTGTGTTGGGAATACTATTACCAACTTATAGAGGTATGTGTACTAGCCCAAAATGAAACAAGATGTAGCATGATATATTAGTGGATGTATAATTTGTTGTGTTGGACAATTGGTTGTTATTTATGTTGATGGAAAGTTGGTTATCATTGATGTCAACAAGTAGTGGTTGTCATTGATGTCAACATATGTGATGGGTGTATTTGGAGAAGTCTCCAAAGAGGTCCTCTTATAGCCTATCTCTAAGCATGGCCCTCACGGGAAGACTCTTTGAATAAGTCTACAAGAAACCCATAGGTGTGGTCATGAAGCCCAAATTTGTTTGAGGAATAAGGACATGAAGGATAGTGTAAATGCAAGTAACACACTCATAGATGTATAATCCTCATCATGCCATTTCCAACGGTAGGTGGAACATCACGTAGTTCCTCACGGTTGAGGAGTTATGAGGTCACAAAGTTGGAAGCCCCAAAGACGGGTTAAGAAGCCCCTAATTGGTTGCAAGTCATTAATGAAAGGGTAAAGAAGTTGTAACAAGAAATTTCAAGAAGCCCTAAAGTTAAGGAAAGAGATTACTTTGAAAAAGTATATATACACCTAAAGAAGTCACTCATAAGTACATTCACACACACATTCTATTGAATATATACTATGTGAGTAAGTGAATCTTATCTGAGGTAACCAAAGATATCTTAGGAAATTTTTAGAGGGAAGATGAAGTGTAGAAGGGAGAAATTCCAAGGAAGGATGAAGTCTTGTGATGATGTGTTCTAAGGTATGTTATTTAAAGCTCATCTTACAATTTTCGCTATAAGTTTTTTTTCTAGAATTAATAAGATAGTGAAAATTGGAGGCTGTTGAGAAGACATATCAAGGTACCTGTGGTAAAAATTTTAGCTTCTGTTTGGTTGTATTTTTGGAGATACACTTTGTGGAAGATAGGGTTTTGGCTAGTCCTAAAACTAGTCAGGTGTTCTGGGTAAAATCATCATAACTTCTTCATAGAGGATCCAAATTATATGAAAACAATTGAAGTGGAAAGATAAAAGTCTTTAGTATATTGTGTGCAAGTTTTAGAATCATATATCAAATATTGAGTGCGGGGCATGCTGTACAAGTTATCTCTCCATAATAGGATAAAATTTAGGAAGGTTTTCCATTTTCTCTATAACTTCTGTTTTGAGAAGTGTTAGACCCTGAAATTTTGAGGAGATGGAAGAAAGATCACAGAGTATTCGTGGTTAAAATTTCAGATATTTATTCATTACTGGTACATAGTTATTCTTGTTGAATTTTAGGGTTTGTGACTAATCCAAAACTAGTCCCGTGAGATTGAGGTAAAGTTTGATGAATATGTTATTATCTTGTTGCTGAAGTTGAGGAAGAGCTATAGGTCTGTAATCTTGTGTATTAGGTCAACTATAGGATCATAGGCATGCTTATGTGTTATCTTTTAGGCTTATTCTTATGTTTTTATGGTACATGCTTAAGGCATGTCATGGTAGTGATTGTGCATGGTACCAAAACCTGTACCATACCATGTACATCAAACTATACCATACCATGCACATCGACCATGTACATCAACCTAGGCATCAACATCACCAAGACATGGACCTCATACATGTACGAAGAATATGCCTCACACCATGCACCAAAGATGTGCCTCAAACATATACCAATGCCTCAACAAGGTACCAAAGGAATGATCATCACATCATCAACAAGTAACCAATATGTCCCTCAAACCATGTGTCTCAAGCATGTGCCAACATCCATAAACCATGTACCAAGAGGCACATCTTGGATACTCAACATATGGTTTGTTTAATGGTGTATGAGTGATATGGCACATGTTTGATGATATCTCTTGGTACATGGTTTATGGATGTTGACACATGCTTGAGGCACATGGTTTGAGGTACATATTGGTTACTTGTTGATGATGTGATGATTATTCCTTTGGTACCTTGTTGAGGCATTGGTAAATGTTTGAGGCACATCTTTGGTGCACAATGTGAGGCATATTCTTGGTACATGTACGAGGTGCATGTCTTGGTGATGTTGATGCCCAGGTTGATGTACACGGTTGATGTGCATGGTATGGTACATGTTGATGTACATGGTATGGTACAGGTTTTAGTACATGGTTTATGCATGATATGGTACAGGTTGGTACATGGTTGATGCATGATATGGTACATGTTTGTTTTACATGGTATGGTACAGGTTTTGGTTGATGTACATGGTTTGGTGATGGTTTTGGTATCCATGTGAGTGGATCTGGTTATAGTTGGTTGATGTTGGTATATAAGTGATAGAGACAATGATAGGTTGGATGATTGGTTGACCATCAATGACAGGTTGATGTGACAGTGGTAGTCACAGGTTTATGTGACAGTGATAGTGACAGGTTGGTTGATGTGGACAATGACAAGTTGGATGATTGGTTGATCATCAGTGACATGTTGATGTGACAATGGTATTCGTAGATTGACGTGATAGTGATAGTGATAGGTTGGTTGATGTATTGGTGACATTGACAGTGACAATATTAGTGGTAGTGATAGTGAGTCTACACTGTTATTTCAAGGCGTCAGGATGGGACAAGGAAACGGGGTTGTAGCCTCCTTCCGGTTGGTGTCTAAGAAATCAGGGAGTTGGAGCTTCCTTCAGGTTGGTGCCTATAAATTAGGGGGTCATAGCCTCCTTTCAGTTGGTGCTGAAGAACTCAGGGAGTTGGTGCTTCCTTCAGGTTGGTGCCAGAGAACTCAAGGAGTTGGTTCTTCCTTGAGGTTGGTTCCTGTAAATCATGGGGGTTGGTGCCTCCTTCCAATTGGTGCTGGAGAATTTGGAAGTTGGTGCTTCCTATGAATATATTCTTGATATATATAAGAAAGCATTCCGTGGTTTTCTCCCATTTGGGTTTCCACATAAATTCTAGTGTACTGTGTATCTGATGTGATATTGTTGAATGATACTACTTTTGGTTATAAGCTCATGATATATTGAATGCAATCACAAATGCTATACTATTGATAAAGTTGGAGATTATATATTTTGATTGAAAGTGTTAAAAAGTGCTCATACTGATTCACTCCCCCCCCCCCTCTCAATATTCCAACATTTTGTACCAACACCCCAGTAACATGAAGCAAGGTATATACCATCCCTTACCAATACCTACTAGACCTTGGGAAAGTATTTCCATGGTTTTTTGGGAGGTTTACCAATAACCGGGAAGGGTCATGACTATCTATTTGTGGTAGTTGACAGGTTCATCAAAATGTGCATTCTCATGTTTTATAAAAATACCATCAAGGGACAAGAAGTAACAAACTTGTTCCTTGAACAAGTCTAGGTGCACTTTGGGATACCAAGGAGAATCATCTCAGATATGGACACCGAATTTCTTAGTGCCTTCTGGACTACATTGTGGGATAATATGGACACTAAGCTTAATCGGTCTACACCATTCCATCCATAGATAGATGGGTAGACATAAGTAGTCAACAAGACATTGGTGCAACTTTCGAGGGGTTAAAATCATAAGCATTTGAATACTTGGGATAAAAATATGATTTATATACAACAATCTTATAACATAGTAGTCCACACTTCTATTGGTAAGTCACCTTTTGAAACTTGCTTTGAATATTTTCCACCTTCACCCTTAGATGTTGTATATGGAAACCAAGGAGGAGTGAGGGAGGACATCATAGGATATGCATTAACAACAAATTTTTTTGTTGAGAAGATCAAGTAGATCCATTTGAAAGTACATGAGACATTGAAGAAGGCGTAGGAAAAAATACAAGTCTAGACATGACCAACACAAAACACAGAGAACATTTAGAGTGGGATACAAAGTATGGTTACAACTGAATAAGGAAAGACTACAGGGTCACGGTAAGAATATTAAGGCTCCATGGTATAGTCTTTTTGAGGTATTGGAAAAGGTGGGAGATAAAACCTATATACACTCTACCCCCATACATGTGCATTCAATCAATAGTGAAGGTGGAGAATATGAAACACCATGAGCCCTCCATGTTGGATCAGGAGGAGGACAGGTCCTACCTTCCATAGAGGATTTCACACCAAATGATCGGGCATAGTTGGCAGAGGACACAATTTTGTAGAAGTGGTCCATAACTACAAGAAATGGGAAGCATGACCTTTGGTTGGTTGGGTTGAAAGCACAACTTCCAGGAAAAGCAAAGTGGTACTCCAGGGAGAAG
Organism: Picea glauca; assembly: GCA_000966675.3. Taxonomy (NCBI): domain Eukaryota; kingdom Viridiplantae; phylum Streptophyta; class Pinopsida; order Pinales; family Pinaceae; genus Picea; species Picea glauca. The sequence continues at coordinate 385,986 of JZKD02S0203635.1, forward strand.
GTAGAGGAAAAATTTACTCTCCTCATTCAGTAAAGCTTTTGGGTACCAAAAGCCTTTTTAAATGGGGAGGTATGATCCGGATTGGATCATTATATTATTTTTCATCCATCTCAATGCTTTCAAAGTGGAAAAAATTGGAGGAATCAACTTGCAGGGTCATTTTAATGGTAGGTTCCATTTTGGAAAATTGGGGTTTGAAACATTCCAGAGCCATTTTGAGGCAACACAAGACATTTTTTTGGGGTAATTTTTTTTCTAGCAATAGTTGAGACTTGTGATGTTATTGTACACATCGAGACCTTTTCAATGATGAAAAAATCGTGTCAATCAGAGCTCGTATGAAAAAGTTATTCCTCTTGCAAGTTGACCTACCATGTTGACCACCATGGTACGAGGGGATGCCACGTCAACCCTCATTACTCATGCATATGGGGATAGTGATGCATGTAATTTTAAGTATATTCTAGAAGGTCCTAAAACTTATCAAAATTGAGGGTTGAGGAAGTCAAAACCCTACCCTTATATGGTTATCAGACTATGTTAAATACCGAGCTGATAGGAGGAGAAGGGGTTCCATTCTATGTTATTGTATTTTGTTCCATAGCAGAGTAGAACAACTAGGAGTGAGAAATTAGACAGAATAACAGAAGAGGTTAATGTTATGTAGTATAATAACAAGACATAGGTCTTAGGTAACTCCATAGAGAGTTCCTTCCCCTTTGAACTTGCATTATTTCCATACAAGAGAAAAGAGAGCTGAGGATCCTCACCTTTTAGCTGATTTTTCTCCTGTAAAGGTTTCCCAGAGAAACTATTTGTGTTATGTTGTGGATGGTGTGTGGTTGTATTTTATTGTTCTCTATTTTCCGTATTTTATCTATTTCATTCATAAGAAGAAAATTAGTAACAAAAGATTCTGGAATCTAAAGGAATTTCACCTTCACAATGTAGATTTCAGTTTTATTTATCGAATCTGTTGTGAAAAATTGTTCAAGTGGAATATCCAGGACAGTTTACAGATAAATATCTTAAATTTTCCATGATATGACAAAGATTTTTTTCCCTATTTGGATGCTCTCACAACTCAATCCAAACAACGAACTAAAAAATTAGCGATTTAAGAGCGATATTTGAACATCGTCGTAAATACAAAATTTAACTTAATATATTTAAATGTGATTTTTGCATCATTCCTAGGTGCCTCCTTTGCTTCATCATTTCCAAGTTGGTAATCATTATTGGTCCTCTTAAGTTTAAGATCATAGTGTGGTTATCACCCTCCCACATCCTTTGTCAACTTCAAATATTAAAAGGGGAAGCCAACTTACCGCAACAATTTATTCTCTTAATTTCACTATTTTCTATGTCAACTTCAATTCATTATTAGTGGTGTTCTATTTTGGGAAGATGATGATCAATCTGAACACGATATCTATTATGTTCATAAGAACCAATATAGATTAGAAATACGATACAAATATGATTAGAAGGTCACTTTTGCTATATTTTTCATGGTATAAAATATTTGACAATATATCTTCCTTAGGACTACCAAAGTCATCGTGAGATTTAATTCAATGTACATATCGAGTCGATGTTAACTTCTTGGAAAATTTCCCCTTTAGATTGTTTCTTTTTAATAGTTTGACATATATTTCACTAATCCCAAGTTCAACAGACCTCTTGCCTTACTTGAATCTATTTCAGAGCTACCCTTGAATTTTGTGGAACCTCCCTTCAATGATTCTCTTTGATATGATCATTTGTTCCTCATTTCCATGAATGATCCTTAGTATGGTGATATCTTGGTTTACCTCCATAATTAAGTTTAGATATCACCTCTCTCATGATGATCATTATGGAATTCCTTAAATTGTCCCTTGTTATGTGATTATCATTGATATCCTTTATCATCAAGGAGTTGATTCCATTTATTTCAGTGATTGATTCTTGAAGAGGCTGACCTAGTTCGAAATGATTTTCATAGTGGCACACATGGTGACCATTTGTTTGGACTATCTACTGCAAAAAAATCTTTGAATAACATATTATTAGCCATAATTATTCCTTGATAGTGTGACTACTATTAAGCAATGCGAATCTTGCCATTTTTTTCCCTAAGGCACATGCACCCCCTACTCTTGACAATTTGGTCATATTTGTTGGTCCCTATGCCAAATGGGAATTGACTTTATGGAGCGTTGTACACCTCTAGCAACGTGCATACATTTATTATCATGGCCATACTAGACTATTTCATGAAATGAGCTGAAGCCATATTAACTTTCTATAATGATGCTCATACAGTGACACTTTTCCTTTTTAACCATGTCATCATGAGCGTTGGTGTGCCTAAAAAATCCATCTGTGACCATGGAAGTCATTTCATAATGATATGAAGAAATAATTGTGCACTATATCAGGGTTTTAACATGAATATTATAACCCCTACTATATACAAGAAAACAACCAAGTAGAATTTGTTCACAATATTTTGAAGATCATGCTCAAGCAAATGATAGTAAAAAAAAGTATAATTGGAATACTATGATTTTTCCTACCTTAAAGGAATACTAGAACTCTATCAAAATCACAACCAAATTCATTCATTTTAATCTAACTTATGGTATCAAAGGGATTTTTTTCCATCGAATGTGATATTCCTTCCCTTTGGTAAAGTATCAAATTTCTCCTTGATACTTCCCCAGGGAAATGCCTTATTGAGCTTGAACCATTAGATGAGAAATGCCACAATGATTGCAATTGAAGTTTCGAAGAATTAAGATAATCCCCATTATGATTGATTGGTCAAACCTCGTGCATTAGAGAAGTGACCTCATCCACGATTACAATAATGCTAAATAGAAGGTCGGTCACGAGAAGTTCAAACCTTTGTGGCACAACCCCTCCACAACCAAACATTTTTTACAAAAGGGGACATATTAGTTAATTTATTGTGAAGGAAATTTCCATTAGGAGCCTTTAATGGGCTCTACCTACAATGATTTTATGCCCAATTGAAAATATCTTACATTGTTGTATTGTGTATATTTAGTTTGGTGTGTTTTTCCTTTAGGTTGATGATTAATTCACATATTTTTTTCCTATTTACCAAATGTTGATTTATAATTTTTTTCATGTAGGATATATTATGTGATTGGCCATTAGAAACATAATTTATCTTATGTTTCATGTGCTGCATACTCACCTTCTTATGAGTTTCTACACTCTAGTGGTGTTTTCCTTGGTCTCGTGACTAACAAAGAAGTAAAATATGATATAGTCATTTCATTATTAATTGATATTGTGACCCTTCACATTGGCCATTTGAATGCCATTAGATTCTCGGATCTTGGAATTATACTGAGTTTACATTTTGCACAATCCCCATATCCTTAAGAATTATTTATACATAGGACTTATTTTTAGAGAATTCAACTCTATCACATTTATTCATGTCCATAGGAATCAAAATGTATATGTCTATAATTTGGCAAACATGATTTTACATTGTTATTTATCTCATTGAAATTCCACAAATGTTAGATATATGTACATAATGATAGATTTTATTTAAAAACAACATGTATTGAATTCACATGGTATCACTCTTTCCATTGTTTATATCAATATTTAAAAAAATATAAAAACATTTAAAAAAACAAACAAAAAGAACTCTTTTTGTGTTATAAAGCATAGAAAACATCCAAATCTCACCTCCATTGATGGAAACTCGTGATCCACCCAAATCACCTCCATTGATGGAAACTCACGATCCACCCAAATCTAATTAGTATGAAATTTTCAATTATGAGAAAGTACACATTATTTAGCTTTGGGGAAATTTGGAGCCTTTGTACTAATTTGTTGCGATTCTTAGTGCTTTCGCATGGTGGGTGTTTTTCATGTGCATAGGTGTGCATAGATTTCCACTTGATACATAATTTTTGAGCTATCATACAATTCCTTTTGACATTTCAAGGTATATTGATCTAGCATATAGGTTTGACATTTCAAGGTATATTCATAATCTAGCTAATCTACTTTAGCCATTTCCATGCATTATTATTTATAATCATGTGAAAATATGACAATAGAGGTTACAAATAAGGGGCCATCCTAGTTTACATTTTCCTTTTGACATCCTTTTGGAGATCTTTTCAAAGAGTCCCACTTTTTGAAATTGTCCTATGAGCATCATCTATATCCTTTTTCAATTTCAAGCCAAAACTTGTTGGGACTCCCATTTGTTTGTTACTATACTTCTTGTGTCACTTTGATTGCTTGATTTTTATATGCTCTTTATTTTTTCTTTCTTCATTTGTTGTTGCAATTCTCTAAAGTGCCATTTGTATGAAAACTATAATCACCACCATTTAAAGGAGGCACATGTTCGAGTGTTATTGTTGTTGCTATCCATTTGTTGTAATGCTTGCTTTTCCTATGATGTTACCTTCGTAACCAATTTCTTTCATATACACATCAACCTCCTCTATGTACCATTATAGGCTCGTTAATTCTTTTCATTCTTTCCATGAACCATGAAAAATGAGTAAATATAAAAAAACCAAAAAGAGGGGAAGGAAGTGAGATCCTTTTAGTTGAGTGCATTTCATCAAAAGTACATGTAGTGGTTGGTGTTGCCCTTAGCTAGAGAATTTACATAGAGTCCCCCACTTATGTCATTCCACCCAGTTATCATGGTCACTGAGTTTTTTCAGGCCCTATTGACACGTTAAAACATAGTTTTTGTTCACCTAATTAGCCTACTCTTACACTTTATATTCCATCTTTGGTTGAGTAATTTTCCCATGGTTTAATTTGAATTAGGTGTTTCCCATGTTAATATTTTCTATATTTCTCCATGTCATGACACATTTTCTCTAGGATTTTGATATATAGGTTTGGTACCTTGGTTTCGACTTTTCTCATTAGTAAATTTAAGCACACGTGGGTGAATATTGTTGTTAGTGCTCCCTAGCTGAATGATTCCATTCAATGTTTGAATTCAAACCATTTATTTACACTATTAGGATTGTACTACTACCTTGGTATCAATTTTCATCATTGGTGGGTTACCTCTCATATAATAAGTATTTTCATTATTTCTTTATAACTATATGGTTTCTCCTATGTTTGATTTCAAATAATTATCACATGGCGAGAATCATACTCAATAGTTTGAGTGTTCTAGATTCAATTAAATACCATTATAGATGTGGTTCCCTTCCAATAAGAGTCATAGCTATTATTTTGGATATCTTCTTTGACATTATTCGAATTCCTTCCTCATTCAAGCCCCTTTTCAAGTATGGGGATTCAACTTCTTCAATTCTTTGCAATCCATCTTGGCAACATTATACCATTGATGTTAGAAATGTGGATCGATGATGTATTTGAGATATTATAGTACTTGGGAATGGCCTTCACATTTTGTGGATCCATGACTCACTCATATTTTGTACTTAAATTGACTCACACATGAGCATGGGTAGGTCTGACTTATACATGATCACGGGCATGTCTTTCACCTAAGAAAACATTTTCCCTTTAAAACAATATTTCCTTTTCATACATGCTTTACATAAATTAAGCACACCATGGTAATATTTACACATGGTGGTACCTTAGGACCATTAACATCCATAATATAATCCTAGCCCATGACTTTGACTTTTAACCATTCCCTATTGGCCCTTTTCCTTTGGTTTCGTACTAGTATTATTTACAAGACATTTTATGTATTTACAACAATGAGGTAATTATAACTTAGACCACCTAGCTTGACACCCTTAAAATAAACCATGCCATTACAAAATATGAATGTTTTAATCCAATATAATCTAGGGGTTAAAACTAGGGCATTGCAATGAAAAAATATCAATGTTATTCAAAGTGAAAGATAAGGTTGTTGGATATATACAATTCCTTACTATCTAGAAATTCCACTGAGATGTGAATGTCCATTGTGTTAATGTATAAATCTAATATAAGTGTTTCCTCATTAGGCACGTTTTTTTTGGTTTAGTAAATGTTTGAATTGAAATAAATATAAATCAAAATAAAGGATATCTAGTTCATGTAACTAGATAAACCATTCACATTTTAATAGTTAATTGCTATGTTCCTGGCTAACTTTAAGAGAAGGAATTGCTTCAAATTACTAAAGTAACATATTTAGATAGTTTTAGCCTATAGTAAAACAATAAAAACTTATAAATAAATGATCAAATTATATCTTGAAATACAAGATTAATGCAATAATGTGAAACTATATTCTAACTATAATAACATTTGCTAAAAAGACTTGAATTTATGACACTAATCCATAAGTATAATCATAATGGAGCCTAAGGGGTTAGCTCAATTAGTTGTTGCAAAGGTTGTTGGGCATTTGACTAGTTTCATGCTAGGAGATACTTGGTTCAAATTCCCTTAGGTTAGACACACTAGAATATACTATCATGTTTACTAGGGATGTCATCCATGAATGTGGGGAAGCACCCCTTTGATTTCCCTGCGTGGTTTCCATTGGAAAAAAAGTATAATCACAATGGAACAAATGATAAGGAATTGGATGGCCATTAGAAGGGGATTGCTTTAAATAAATAATAAATAAGAATGATAATACATTTAATAAAGTCCATTGATAAGGCTAGTAGTGATTTGTTTTCCATTTGACTTAGACCAACTCTCTTCCTCTCGACCTGCCCAACCCGAGGAATGTACCCCTTCACTGATCTTAGTGCCTTAGGAGTCCCATTCATTTATCAGGTTATCTCTGGCATAGGTAACACAAAATCTCTTTTCTGGGAAAAATCAAGGGAGATTACTGCTAGGAAAACTACTAGCAAACAACAACACTTGCTGTTACAGTGCAACTCACACATGAGTTCACTCTTCAGGTCTGACAACTTGGCTCTTCAATATTCATCTCCAAAACATCCCAAAATGCTCCAACATGCTCTAGAATTCTCCCTCCATGGTTGTTCCAACTCAAATCTCTCTTTTATGCTCTCTGCTTGCTATTCATGCAAAATATTGACTGTCTAAAATTGTTGTAAAAACCCATACAAATTTCCTCTCCTTTGGATGCCTTTATTGACACACACACTTATCCAAGCTGATTGTACTCAAACCCCATGCTCCTAATAACTACGAGATGTGAATTTTCACACCCACCCTCTTACATGCATTCAATGATTGGCTTTGGGGACACTTAATCAGAAAATAGAGTTCAATACATAGTCATAATAAAATTCAGGAAGGTAGGTGGAATTAATAGACACGGGTAATTTCCCTTGGACCCCTCTCTTAGAAATTCTCATAGACCCTCCCCTCTCTTTTGGATTGATTCATCCCCCATCTCTATCCATATCCCCTTAGCAGCTTGCATCACATATTATTATTAAAAATAAAAAAATACAATTCACATATACATCACTTGGCCATAGCCACACATTATATCTACACTAAGCATTAATTAAACTAGGGATTATAGTGGGGACATTAAATTCCCCCTCCCCTACAATTGTGCGATGTCCTCGGTGCACACTATGCTGGTATACATATATATACAAATTTACTTCATAATTCTTAAAGAAATAAAATTATGCAATTTCACAACTCCAATAGTAGTTCCAACCATAATCTCGTGTTCCTCTCAACCCACTAACCCAAGGAATGCACCATTTGTTTATCAAGGATAACCCAAGGAATGTACCATTTTTTTATTATGCCCCCCAATGCAGGTTGGCTAGGACTCTCATATGTGGTTCTGGAACTCTAGCTGCTCAAAATGAAGTCCTGCATTCTTTTTTCTTCAAAATTGACAAATGTTTTTGGGTAGTCTTCCCACATGTTTTCTTCATGCTCCCATGTAGCATATTTAGGATTGTAGTAGGTCCATTCAAATTTTACTAGACCTATGGCCTTTTTCCTGATCACTTTGACATTTCGGTCTAGGATGCGTAATTATTTTACCTGGAAATCTGCTTCGTGTTCCACCTGGATCACATTCCAATCAATTATGTGGTTAGGGTCATGAATATATCTCTTTAATAATGACACATGAAATAAATTATGCATTCTCATGGATGTAGGAAATGCTAACATGTATGCAACTGGCCCTATCTTTTCTAATATTTTAAAAGGTCCATAATATCTTGCTGCCAACATTGGGAAACTTCCTAATCTTAGCGAACTTATTTTCTCTTTCACTTTAAAAAAAACATGTTCTCCCACTTTAAAATATCCAAAAACTTTGTTCTTGTCTGCATAAATTTTCTTCCTATCCTCGGTAGCCTTTAAATTTTGATTGATATTTTCCATCTTCACTTCAATTTCCTTCAAAAAATCATGCTCAATAACTGCTCTGTCTGCTGGATTATCCCAACTCACTAGGGTGTTACACTTCCTTCCATACAATACTTCAAATGGACTGATTTTCAATGAGGCCTAAAAACCATTATTGTAAGAAAATTCCACTAAGTGGATATAATCCTCCCACTTTGATGGCTAGTCCATCACATACATTCTAAACATGTCCTCAATTATTCTGTTACTCCTTTCTTTCTTCCCATATGACTCTAGGTGGTATGATGTACTAAGATTTAGATTTGTCCCAAAGATTTGAACAAAACTTTCCCAAAATTGAAGGTAAAATTTGGATCTCTGTCTGAAACTATTGTCTCAGGCACTCCATGTAGCATGAAAAATTCTTTCATGTAGATTTCTGCAATATTTGTTTTCTTGTGTGTAGTCTTCACTGGAATGAAATATGCTTCCTTATTTCATTTATCCACCACCACCATGATGGAATCATGATGCTTCACTGTACTAGGAAGCTTAGTAATAAAATTAAATGTGACTACTTCCCACTTCCATTATGAAATGGGAAATGGTTGTAACAACCTTGTTGGATGTTTATGCTCTTTCTTCACCTTTTGGCATTTTAGATATTCGGCCATATAATTAACCACTTCTTTCTTTATTCCTGGCCAAAAGTATTTTCTTCTTACAAATGCAATTGTCTTATGATATCTTGGGTGCCCCGCATATGACACATTGTGCATTTCCCTCAACACTGTATTTTTCATCTTATTGGAATTCGACACATATACCTTGCCTTTGTACATGAGAATTCCATATTCTTTCAACACAAAGTCTTTAAATTTCCACTGAAAATTACCTTGTTGTAATGTTTCTTTTATTTTTAGATAGTGTTGACCTGAATTTCTTGCTACAATAATTTTATCTTTCAAATCAGTCCCATACATTCTAATGGTTGCAATATGCTTGTCATGTGCTCTCCTACTGTGTGCATCAACCACTTGATTCTATTTTCCTTTAATGTTCTTAATTTCAAAATCATATTCACTAATAAATTCATGCCATCTAGTTTTTATAACATTTAATGTTAGTTGTCCAAACAAATGCTTCAGACCAAAATGGTCTTTCCTTAGCTCAAATTTCCTCCCCATGAGGTAATGTCTTAACATTTTCAATGCATATACAATTGCTTCTAATTCCAAGTCATGTGTAGCATAATTCATCTCATGATATTTTAATTTTATGGACTCATATCATACCACATGATCGTTTTATGTGAGGACTCCAACAAGCCCTTCCCTGCATGCATCAATGCACAGAAAAAAATATTCATCTAGATCTGCAATCTTCAATATTGGTGCACTTTTCAAGGTTCTGAAATCTCTCTTCACACTTGGGAGTCCATTCAAATTTCACTCCCTTCTTTTGAAAATATGTGATTGGGCTTGCAATCATTGAGAATCCTTTTACGAATCTTCAGTAATATCCAACAAGAACCATGAATGATATGAACTTTGAAAGATTTGTTAGCGTTGACCATCCTCTAATGGCCTATGTCTTCTAAGGATCCACTGCTATCCTTTCTGTTGAAAATGTATGCCCCAAGTAGTGAATCTTCTTTTGATAAAATATGAACTTACTTAACTTGGAATACAATTTATGCTCTCTTAAAACTTGCAAACACCATTCTCTAATGTTTCTCATGTTCCTCTTCTGAATTAGAGTAGATGAGTATATCATCTAGGAACACAATTACAAACTTGTCTAGGTATTCCCTGAACACTCCATTCATCATGCACATAAAAAAAACTGGGGAATTTGATAGACCAAGTGACACTACCATGAATTCATAATGCACGTATCTTGTCCTGAATGGTGTCTTGATAATGTCTTCTTCCTTTATCCTCACTTGATAATATCCCGATCCCAAGTAAATCTTGGAAGCACCTTTCAACTGATCAAATAAATAATCAATTCTTGGCAAATGATATTTGTTCTTTATGTTGGTCTTATTTAATTATCTAAAATTAATACACAACCTTAAGGTTCCATCTTTCTTCTTCACAAAAAGAACTGGGGCACACCAAGGTGACACACTTAGGCAACTCTTTGAGATGCATCTGGAACTCCTTCAACTTTAGTGTGCCCATTCTGTAAGGTGTCTTGGACACTGGGGAAACTCCTGGCACCAAATCAATAGAGAAATCAATTTCTCTCTTTGGCGGTAATCCTGGGATTTGTCCAAAAACATCTGCAAAATCCCTTAAGACTGGATGGTATTTAATACTTTCCACTTTATCATTGATCGCCTCCTCCATATGGGTTGCAAAAATCTGACATCCCTTCCTGAAAATATTCTTCAATTGCATAATTGAAATCTTCTAACATCTACAACTCTCAGAATGCCTTGAACCTTACCTTTCTTCCCTTCTTCATCAAGACATGTGATTTTCTTGTTGTAATAGTCTAGGACAACATGTTTTTCCAACCAATCCATGCAAATTAGACAATCATATCAACCCGATGGTATGATGTTCACATCTACCTTTGTGTCGAGTCCATTCATGTTTATCAAACAATATTTAACCAACTCATTTATTTTCCTCTTAGCCCCTGTGGTTAACTTAACTAAACAAGATTTATTATGCTTCTTTGTGAGTGAAATATTTCAACAATGTTAGAGTTTATGTAACTATGACTAGCTACAGAATAAATTAAAATTGCTATGGGTTGGTTATCAATCTTACCTTCCACTTCAATCATGGGGGACTGATATTATGCTTTCTTGTTTTCTAAGGCTGCATAAATCCTTGGCATGTTTCCTCCCATATATGCCACTGTTTTAGCCTCTTGAATGTTGTGGAAAATCCTGATTCTTTCTCCTTTGTGAGGGCAGTCCCTATATAAGTGTTTTCCCTCACTTCTCGAACATTGTATAGGCTGTTGTCTTGGCATTTTCCCAAATGAATATGTAGTCTTGTGATCACTTTGGGTTGACTGACCTTGCTGATTTTCTCAGGAGTTGTTCTTGAAAAAGGGTGGATTAAACCATTTCCTTCATCTTGTCATTCCAAGATTTTTGGAAAACTGGACTGCCTTTTCTTTTCTCTCATTATGGCTTCCTCCAAAGTATTGGGGTTATCATATTGTATCTTGTCACTGTAGAAGGAGGGTAACCCGCCCGAAAACCTTTGTATTTTGACCTTCTCGTCCCTTATGAATTCAACATACTTAAACAATTCAAATAATCTCTTCTCATATTCATCCATTGTCATGCTTCCTAGCTTGAGTTCAAACAAGTCTTTCATCTTCCTTTCATAATAATTCTTGAAAAACTATTTATCTTGGAAATATCCTTTGAACCACCTCCATGAGATCCTTTCCTCATCAAGGTGCTTTTATTTCTTAAGTTTATCCCACCACATGAATACCTTTCCTTGCAAGTGGTAGGTTGCAATTCTAGCTTCCACCCTTGAGGGGTAATCATCAAGATGGAAATATTTCTTCATTTCCAACAACCATGATTCATCCTATTCTCCCTTCTTGTGCTCACCATTGAAATTTGATGGATTAATTTTCCTAAGTTCACCTTGCAATATGTCTGCCTCATGCCTTCTTCTCTGCCTCCTTACATTAGACACACTTGGGATGCTCCATGGCCCCGAACTTGCATGAGTTCTTCTAATGGGTTTTCTTGGAGAATGATGGTGCCTGCTCATGCTTCTTGACTATGTATCATTCTTATGATCATCCTTTATACTATGGGATATGGATGCTATCACTTGTATAGAAATAGTTACTTGATTGGTGCCAGAGTCTTTGTTAACTTACTTATGCAACATATTCAAGATCTGAAGTATCTCTTCATAAGATTTCATAATCCTTTCATTATCTTCCCTATAGCTATACACTTTTCTATGCATGCTTCTCATAGCTACAAGCTCCTACATGCCTATTCTTCCATTAGACTCTGTCTCAACATTTCCCATACTGACACACATAAATCTAACCTCCTCTTCATGGCTGTAATATCCCTAGGCATATTCCATATCTCTAGTACTCATATAAGATCTAAAGTTGTTTTCTTGTACATCTAATTCTGCAAGAAATGTGCATGCAATAATTATTGTTAGCACATGCATACTATAAATCATTTCATTAATTAGAATACATGTTATTCTTCTTTTCAATTTATGAAGAACAGAATGAACCAATTCAAAATCTGATTCCTTAGATGCATTCTTCTCTGAAACAAATCTCCATCAACTGTACTCATGTCTCATTCTGAGTTCTCAGCAAAAAGTTACAACATTTACAAGTTGCAATTTCCTCTCACTTACTACTATAGAAATGGTTTAATTTGTCACCTTTTCATAAAATTTTAGTACCCAATTCAAAATTCTGGGTGGATAGATGTCTTTTCCTCCTCAAGAAATTTCCAGTGACTATTCATTTTCTCAAATTTGAGCTTCGAGTTGAAAGATATGGTCCAAAGAAGTTTAAACTTTTTTTTCCCATTTTATCTCTGTATGCTACATGTTTCTTCTCGCTCTTACATTTTTACATACCCAGATCCCAAATATGGATCCATGGATCTCTTCTATGGATCATAATCTTCCCATAGACTATTCTTGTGCCCCAAACAAACTTTTGAGCAAGGAGTTATTCCCTATGGAAGTAATCTAGTGTCAAAATTTTACCTTAATTGTTTCAGCTGTAACTTTCTCATACAAGCTTTGTTTTGCGCATGGAGTAGCTAATTGGATAATTTTCTCCGATTTATTTTATTTGAGATGCAGAGACAACGTGTAACTTGGCACACTTTGATTTCATGGGTTTTTATTTCCTAAAAAACGTCGTTTAGGGCCTTAAAATCCCAATAAATTCATAGAAAATTGATTGTTTTACTATTATAATAACCCTTTAAATATGAGCCGTCGATCTCAAATTCGGTGAAATTTGAACTATTGATCCGACAATCCTTTACAAAAACCACAGATCAATTTCCATCATTGATCGACAAATGAAACAATATGGATCTTTGATCCAGAGCTCCATCGATGATCGACAACTGAAACAATCTGGATCTTTAATCCCAAGCTCCATCAATGATCGACGATCGATTAATTCCTTTGGACGCACACAACAACTTTCCAAAATTACTGACTCGAATTTCAACCACTGATCCTCTCCATTGATGAATGAATGAAATGCATCAGTAAATCAGTTGACCCAACAATTGACCATCAACGATTTTTGTTGGTAGATGAAACTACTTACTAATTCAACCGACCTAACCATCGACTATCGACCATTCCCATATTAGAACAAAAATATTGTGGAGAAATAAAATAAACAAATGCATAAATAAAACACAAAAGATACATAATACAATAGATACATATATATACGTGGTTCACCCAGTGTGGTCGTCTCCCACTAGAGAAATTTCTAGGTCCTTCCTTTTTATTGTCCAGCAAAATGAAGGGATACAACCTACAACTCAACCACTGTAACTTCCTCTTCTTTCTCTCACAATCTCCTCTCTCAGAATAAAATATTCACACACATACACATCCATAATACAATTCCCTAATAAAATAGGGTTTCTTTCTAAGGAAAAAACCCTAACATAACTTCTACCATCAGAAGGGGGCTAGAAATACCTACATATAAATTAGGAATATAATTAGGCTCCACAACCAACATCCTGTTGGCATATGAAAAACAATTCTTTAATTCAACCAACCCAACCATCGACCATCGACCATTCCTTGGCTGAGGTGGCATGACACATGGATGATAATGTGGCATGACACGTAGACTGTAACATGGCACTCTAGATGATGTGGCATGACATGTGGATGCTGAGGTGGCATGGCATGTCATCACCCTCTTTCCTTCATCAACGATTGATTATTTCTCTTGAATAAACCGACACCTCACCAAATTGACTGGCCCTCAACCATTTGCCACTAGTTGTTGACGATTTCCTTTAGGCACATGAAAATTTCACCAAATTTTGTCGATGCCTGACCATCGAACATCGATGATTTCCTTTGGCCAAACCAAACTCTTCTCCAAACTTGTTGACCTGATCATTGGCCATCGATGAATTCTATTGGTGAACTTCAACATGTAGAATTTTTTGACCAAATCCTCGATGAATCTAGACCATTGATCTACCATTCAAAATCACATCGATCGTTGATCTAAAAAACTTCATCCAACTCTGCTGACGAGTCTCGATCATCAATTTTCTCTATTTTCCAAGTTTTGAAAGAAAATCCTGATCGTCGATCGACTCCAACTTCCCAATGACTGAAAACGAATCTAGATTTTTGATCTGTCTCATTTTCCCAACTATAGAAAATGAATCTTGATCATCGATCTACTTCACCTTACAAAAGTCTGAAACCATATATGTTTTTAAGTTTATTAAAATGAATTAGGGTTATCGATCTTAAGATCAAACACAATCTCAACCGTCGATTCATCAACTCTGACTAAATTCTACAACGACCATTAAAACAAAAAAATTAACCTTCCAAGAGGAATTCAACTTTGCAACTTTTAGATTCACACCCCAAATCATCTCTTCGACTACTTTGAGGCATTTAAAACTAGAAAATTTCCCATGAAATTGGGGATTTCTCTCTAATTTCTTGGTTTTCCCCAAATTTGCACATACCAAAATATACAACAATGAATTTTCCAAATTTGCACTCGTCCTAGCCCATACAAGCCCGATGTTTGAACTAGAGGATCTGATACCATAATGTATTTCCCATCCCGGCTAAGGTCCATTACGTGTTGAATACTGATAAAAAGGATTTTTTTATGCTAACTAATTTCCTGTAGCTTAACAACTACAAATTACAACCATATTTCATTATGGAATGATACCGTTAATTAATTGCATTTACAACATGCTAAAATTCACACATGATTGCAACTAACAACTTATTACAACTACACATAAACCAGTCTCATACATAGAGTTCATGCACAACAATTTAATTCATAAATACAACACATAAAAAAATAAAACACTTATCTTTTAATTCTATTGTGGAAACAGTTGCTTGGGATGAAGATTCCACCCAACCATATACTTGCTATTCCAAATCTCAACAACAAGTCACCCCTGAGTTGGGGCTAGCAATCCACAAAAGAGAGCGGTCTCTCACTGTCCACTCACATCTCATAAATCCCACAACCCACTAGTATTCTCCTACGACTATTCTGATTTTCCACCAACTCTCTTCCTCTCGACCTGTCCAACCCAAGGAATGTACCCGTTCACTGATATAATTCCCTCAGGTGTCCCATTCATTTATTAGGGTCTCTCTATCATAGGTAACCAAGAATATCTCTATTGGGAAAAATCAAGGGAGATCACTGCTAGGAAAAATACTAGAAAACAACACAACACTTGTTGTTATAGTGAAACTCATAGAGGAGTTCACTCTTCTGGCCTGACAACCTAGATCTTCAATATTTAACACCGAAATGCTCCAACATGCTCTAGAATTTTCCCTCCATGGTTTCTCCATCTCCAAGCTCTCTTTTCTTCTCTCTGCTTTCTATTCTTCCAAAATATTTACTGTCTAAAACTGTTGTAACAACCCATATGGGTTTCCTCTCCTTTGGCTACCTTTATTGGCTCACACACTTCCCCAAGATGATTTTACGTAGCCCCCATGATCCCAATAAATATGGGATGTGACTTCTCACACCCACCCTCTTACATGCATTCAATGATTGGTTTTGGGGACACTCAATTAGAAAATAGAGTTTAATACATAATCATAATAAAATTAAGGAATGTGGGTGAAATTAATAGACATGGGTAATTTCCCCTTGGATCCCTCTTAGACATTCTCATAGACACTCCCCTCTCTTGTGGATTAATTCAACCTCCATCTCTATCCATATCCCCTTAGCAGTTGAAATAACATTTTATTATTAAAAAATAGAAATACAATTCACATATACATCACTTGGCCATAGCCACACATTATATCTACATTAAACATTACTTAATCTGGGGATTATAGTGGGGACATTACATTCTATATATACCGAGAAGACCTAGTTTTATAAATAATCTCATCTTGTACATTTGTTATATAGTAAAATGAGGTTTCCCCCTTAAAGAGAATTAACATTCATTATTTTTTCTCATTATCAAAGCATGGAGTTACTCGTGTTTCTATTTTTATGCTATTTGGGTGTTTTTTCCCTAACATTTGGTTTCAAAGCATATGATCCCAGAGTTTTGCTCCTTCAAACGAGCCACTTTGGATTTTTCACTATAACTTCTTTTCTAGGAAGTTTCAATAATTAAATTGTTAGGAGCCGACGGAGGGCACATATAATCACCTTTGTTAAAAATTTTAGGTTTTGTTTCACTATAATTTTGGAGTTATAACTTGTGGAAATTAGGGTTTTTGCCTAGTCCCAAAACTAGTCTCAAACACATGTTCTTGGTAAAACAATCAATTTGGGAAATATAAGACAAAAACATTTTCAAGATATTCAGGAGACATATCAAATACCATGTGGGAAAAGTTTCATATTCTTATTCTCTATAGTTTTCAAGTTACAAGTTGTGGAAGTTAGGGTTTTTAGTTAGTCCTACAACTAATCTCAAACATGCATTCTGGAGAAAACAATCATATTTGATTCCAGAAATATCCAATTTGATTTCCATTAGTTTCATTAGAAAGAGGATGGCTCGTAGTGTTTCAAGTCCAAATTTCATAAGAACATAAAAAATATTAGACACATGGCATTTCGTACAAATTTTGTTTATGGAAAGGGCCAAGAATGAACACGTTTTTGGAAATTTACCACAACTTTCACTTGGAACATTAGATTTTGGCCAAACATATGGTATTACAATGAAGATATATCATATCACTATAGGATGAAATTTTAGACTGAAAAGGGTTGAAGTTTCATAGATACATCATGAAAAAGGACGACCAACAAGACAATTTCCAAATCGAGATTTTAAAAGGTACACCTTTTACAATTGACATAAATTTGATTGGAAGATCCATTTTGGGTGATTCAAATAGTGTGGTAAATAGAATAATTATTGATAAATATTACTATCATTCCACATGACAAAGGGTGTTGCAAAAAAATCTACACTAATTAAAACTCTAGAGAGCTCGACCATGACCCATGAAGAAAGTGAAGAGATACCTAACCAACTATACAAATTGGAGAATAAATTTAAAGAATTGAGTGATAGGATAGTGAAAAAGGATGTTTTGATAAACACACAAAGACAAATGGAACAAAATATAGAAAAAAATTGTAACAAAATTTAGATCAAAAGATGGGAAAATTACAAAAGTCAATGTTATCCATGCTCTTACATACCCTAGATGAGAGTTTCCCTAAAGGTGATATTGAGATGCAAGTAAATATTGAAAATGGGGATAACAAAATTGTTGAACCCCAATCACATCTGGAGAATATTTTATTAAATGTGGAGAACACAAGGATTAAGTCCCAAAATCATGATTATTCATCACTCCAAGATCCATATAATGGGGGGTTCAACTCGACACCAAGGAACTACTTAATTCTCAATATCTATATGAGGAAATTTGATGGTAAAGATCCTATACAATGGATATTATAGATGGAACAATTCTTTGATCTACATCGAGTTCCAACTTCACAAATGGTAACTTTTCATCCTTGTATTTATAACCTAATCAAATTGTTTGGTACCAATGTTTTTGTGAATGGAAAAAATATTATATTGTCTCTTGGTCCATTTTTATAGATGAATTGATAACACATTATGGGGATATTAAGAGAAACACATTATTTTATCAATTGATAAATCTATAGCAAAGAGTTCCAATTATGAATCATATTCAACAATTCCAAAAACTAAGTCTCAGGGAAAATAACATTTCAGAGGATAATTTGATAGATCTCTTTATGGGCACTTTAAAGGAGAGCATTCAACATTAGGTGCATCTATTCGAACCTAAATCCTTAGAGCATGATTTCAATGTGGCTAGGAAAGTTGAAAGTAAAAATATGGCCACTAGAAGAGTGGCCACTAACAACTATAGAGAGCACCATTTTGCCTCTCCTAAACCCACTCAATCTACAATGTTGACACTTCAACAAATGGATGAAAGAAGAGCAAAGGGATTATTTTTCAATTGTGACAACAAGCTATAGATAGAACCATGTTTCCTCTCCTAAAATCACTCAACCGATAAGGTTCACACCTCAACAAATGGATGAAATAAGAGAAAAGGGACTATTTTTCAATTGTGAGAACAAGTATAGAAAGGGACATAAATGTAGTGAGAATAAATTATTCTACATAGACTATGAATATGAAGAAGATCAAGAATTGGAACCTTTGAAAGATATATTACTAGAAGAAACTATTTGAACCATATGTTTTCATGAATTTGCTAACATTAGTACTTTGCAAACCCTCAAGATAGAAGGAAACATCAAAAAAGAAGAAGAAGGTAATAGTGTTTACTGATTCTGGTAGTACCCATAACTTCATTAATTACAAATTAGTGAAGCTTCTTAATTGATTTATCTATATAGAACTATAATTTCAAGTAATTATTGTAGATGGAGATACCATATATTATTTAGGGAAGTTCCATAATATTAAGCTCGCTTTGGGGGATTATTTATTGGATAGTCCCATGATTGCAATCCAAATGGGTGACACTGATGTTGTCCAATGGTTACAATAGTTGGGAACTTAGGAAATTTTCATGTTATTTTTCTCAAAATGAAAGGAAATTGAACTCAGAGGTATCCAAGTGGAACCCTCAAAAGTTATAATCTCTAACAACATGAAAAAATTACTCAAAAACGGACACCATGCTGTAATTTCACAATTGTGATCACCAGATGTTCAAACATCTAGACCCTCTGCTCTAATGGATATCTAAGAAGTTATCAACAATCATTCCAAGGTACTTGGATAGATTCCTAAGGGTCTTCCACCTATCCAAGATCACGTCCATGCTATTCATTTTCAATCGAGAAGTGCACCACCTAACATTAGGCCTTATAGGTACCCATATGCACAAAAGAGAGAGATTGAGCATATGGTTCAAGAAATGTTAGAAACTGACATCATTCAACCTAGCTAAAGTGATTTGTCTTCACCAATGGTGATGGTTAAAAAAATGAAGGTTCATGGCCTATGTGTCTAGATTATAGATAACTCAACAAAATGACCTAGACCATCAAAGATATGTTTCCTATTCCTATAATTGATGAATTATTAGATGTATTGCAAGGAGCAATTTTCTTTACCAAGTTAGATCTCCATTTTGGATATAATCAAATTAGAATGAGGCAAGAAGACATCCCTAAAACAACCTTTGGAACAAATGCAGGTCATTATGAGTTTTCACTGATGCCATTTGGCCTTACTAATGCACCTTCAAAATTTCAAAGTTTGATGGATTCTATTTTCAAAACCTTAGAACATTTGTGTTAGTATTTTTTGATGATATATTAATCTACAACAAATCATGGGAAGAGCATGTACAACATGTTGACATGGTCTTAAAAATATTGGAAGAGCTTCCAAGTGTGCCTTTGGGGTTGAACAAGTGGAATATTTGGGTCATATTGTATCTCATGAAAGTGTTAAAGTGGACCCGAACAAAATTAATTCTACGATGGAATGGCCAAATCCCCAAACCTTGAAGAATATAAGAGGATTCTTGGGATTGATGGGATACTACCACAAGTTTGTCAAGGATTATGGTGAAATAGTAGCACATATAACAACATCATTAAAAAAAAGAGGAATCTTATTGCGCTTAAGAAACAACCAAAGCTTTTGAAAAACTTAAGGAGGCTACGTGTACAAATATTATCCTTGTAACGCCCCCATCACCAACAAACCAAAAATGTTTTTTTTTCGATATCATAGGGTAATGTACCCAACCACAAGCCGAGTCATGCTACACATATTTTCTTCTCTGATACTAATTAAAATAATGGAATAACTCATTGAGGCACACTGCATGCTCAACCATCCTTGTAACTGCAAAAATGATAATTGGAGACAATCCATGCATGCACAGTCAGCCCTATGCCATGCACAAAAACTGTTCCTAGTGCGAACAATGATTCAAATCTCACGCTCGAATTCTGTTGCCAATACTACAAAAAATGACTAAATGTAACATTTATTAATTTCCATGCCCCACATATGAAATATTTATGAAAAATAACAATAACATGCACAAACATGCATAATTATGTATACATTTAGAAAAAAAATAACGTAAGCATAAGCATGATAAGAAACATGTAAAAACAAATAAAAGGACACTAATATTTTTCTATAAATCACCAACTGTGTGTAGACCTCAAACATTCCTCTTATCCGTAGAATTTTCTATTCATATACTCTCAACAATAGGTCACCCCCGAGATGGGGCTATGACTCCAATAGGGAAAAGGATCCTAAGCCAAACTAAGGTTTGACCCACAAAATAAAACAACATAGGCTCATGTGCCAACTCTAGCAACAGTTCCCAACTCACAATATATCATTCCCCACATCCTGTCCCACCCAAGGAAATGTACCCCCTTCTCTGGTCAACAGTCCTTCTGGCTGTCCCACTTCTCTTCTAGGGCTTCAACAACAAGTTGGCCAGGAAGTTTTAGATCTTTGTAGAAAATGGAACATAAGGTTTCTCAAAGAGTTACAACACCCACTAGCCCACACATAGGGAAAAATATTCCCAACAACTCTCTCAACTATAGAGAATTCTCCACATGCTTGAAAACCTACTTCTTCAACCAAACCACCAAGTATTTACCGGGTAATAATCAACTCCATCATTTGCTTACACTCTCCATCCAAGGTACGGATGATGGATGCCAGAATGAGTGAAAGTTTGGAAGAATGATGAATGATCCAAATTACACTAAGTTTCCCACATTATATTACATGTTCCTATCTTGACACTTGTCTCTCTAGGAAAATCCTTTGAATCCACTTGGTAATTCGCTCCTCTCACTTGGAAACTTATGATAAAATTATAATATAAAGCTTATGAGTTAGGAATAATATTTTTTTATTCCTTGGCTTAATCCCCCCTTGACTTAGCCCCTTTTTCCTTAGCCCCCCTTTCCCTCTCATGGAGTCCTAACCTCCCATACTCTTTCGACTGACTTGGTATACAAAAATGATGTGTTTTATTAATAAAAATGAGTGTGATTGTATAATACATTTTTTAGGCTCTTTGGCATAATCACACTGTCACTCTGTCCTCAAAATGTATATATACAAAGGCACTCTGGCCCAAAACATCCCGACTCACTAGCCTATAAAGCATATGTACATTTACAACTTAGGGTTCATCCTAGGGGTATTACAATCCTTGACACATCTAACTTCACAAAAACCATTATTAGACAGTTTGATGCCTCAGGGAATGGAATTGGTGTAGTTTTAATGCAAGAATCAAGGTCCCTTGCCTTTGAAAGTAGCTATCTTAAAGGAAAGACCTTACTCAAACCCATTTGTGAATACAAAATGTTGGCCATATTGCATGCAATTGAGAAATGATGCCCTTACCTAATAGACAGACACTTAAAGGTAAACATAGATCATGATAGTTTGAAGTATTTCTTTGAAAAACAATTGTCTTCAAAAGAGCAACAAAAATGGGTTACAAAGATGGTAGGTTATGAATTTGAAATTATCTACAAAAAATAAAAGAAAATATTTGTTGGAATACTAAGAGGGGGGGNATTAGTAATTTTATTTCTTTAAACACAATATAAATCTTCAATGATATTTAACCAATATTCAATATAGCATAAATACCATAAATCAATGCATAAACAACACATAAACACAGTACACCGAAGTTTTACGTGGAAACCCAATGCGGGAAAACACCACATAATGATTTTCTTATTTGTCAAAGAGTACATTCATTGGAAGCACCAATTTCACATTTCACCAGATACAACTGGAAGGAGGTTCCAAAACCCTATTTATAGGCTGCAACTTGAAGGAAGCTCCAACTCCCTAATTTTCTAGCTCCAACCAGAAGGAGGCTACAACCCCCTTTCCTTGCCTCGTCCAACTGCCCTGAAATATAACTGTAGACAACCTTGTCAATACCTCTACTGCTGTAACTGATAACCTATTGCTACTGATGTTCCTGATACCTACGTTGCTTCTACTGATATCCCTATCTCATTAATACTTCAGCCACACACACCTCATACCAAAATCCACAAAATAGTTCTTCAAATCAAGTGCTCATAACTCATTGAGACATACATGTTCCTGATTTCTTCTGAATAACTCCCTAACACACTCAGGAAGACATACCTTTACCCTAAAGCCAAAATGATTTCCTGATCCCTGATCTTCTTGGATTTTCCCTCATAGTTTTGCGACTATGTGTATTGTCTGCGCGCGGGTATCCACGCTTTTCCTCACGGCATCCTACGGATGTCCATGCTTTTCCTCTTGAAACTAACATATATACTCAAGGAATTATTATATGAAACCCCTTCTCCTTACTCTCGGCTCCTATAAACTCCTTACTTCACTTGAATTCTCTGTCTTTGACTCACAACCTCAGATCTCCATCCTATATTCTCAGAAGTGAATACACATAAGTGATTTTCAATGGACTCTTCTTTGTCTTATAAAGATAAATTTATTAATGACATGCAAATCACTTGCAATAATTAATTATCCTTTCACTAATTAATTATCTTCTGTTTATTGCCGCTTTACTTCGACATGCAATAATTATTTATCTTCTATTTACTGGCACTTTACTTCGACATGCAACTTTGGAAACTCACATGCAATAATTAATTAACCTTTTTCGATAATTAATTAATATTTCGACAATCATTCTCAACAATTAATCCCTTGTTGCAACCACTTTGAGTGGTCAAGCTTCTTGATGACCTTCTAGAGGCTTCTAGAATATTCTTGAGGGTCCTCCAACTTCACAGAGCCATATCTTCTCAACCATGAGGAACTACGTGGCATACCATATATCATAAAAAATGGCATGACGTGTACTATCCATCTATGATAGTCTTACGTGTAAGTATACTGACCTTCATGTCTTTATTCCTCGATCAAATACAGTTTCAAATGACCAACTTGTCACTGGATCCTCTCACATGGATCATATACCAAGGGCACCTTTCAACCAGATTTCCACCATCACCAACACATGCCTCTACCAAGAATGTAAATCACCAACATACCATCACAAGATATGTTCCTGTACCAACCTGTACCATGCATCAACCATGCACATCAACACATGTACCATACCATGTGATAAACAAGTAATGCCATTGGTGTACCTCAACCAAGTACCATCATCACCAAGAGATGTATCCTATCCATGTGCTACCATATACCAAGTGTATACCTTAACAATGTGTCAATATCAATGGTAGACCTCTAACACGTCAACCAATTGTCCAAAAATCTCGTCCACATCTCTGGGGCTTCCAAACTTCTCCAAGGGTTGACATCAATATCTAAGATCACTCTCCAAGGGTTGACATAAATGACAACTAACTTTCCAAACCAACTGTCCAATAATATTGTGGTAGATAGAATTTCAAGGAAAGAAGAAGACACAAAGGGCTTACTATGTGCTATTTCCATTCCGTAATCTCATTGCGTGGAAGAAGCAAGGATAAATTGAAAGAAAGAATAAAAGGTATTCTAAATCATTCAAAAGATAAAAGAGGACCAAAGTGCATTAGATAAATTTTTGTGTAAGAATGATTTACTATGGTATAATGGTTGCTTATATTTATGTAAGAATTCCCAACTCAAATAAAAGGTCATTTTGGAATTGCACACTTCTCCTATAAGAGGGAATTTAGGGTTCTTGAAAAATTACTATAGGATCAAGAATGATTTTTTCTGGGAAAGTATTAAAAATGATGTTCAAAGGTTTATGGCTGAATGTGTGGTTTTTCCAACAGAATAAGGGAGAGACAATCAAGACCCCAAGTCTCCTACAACCATTAGACATACCAAGCCAATGTTGGGAAGAGGTTTCAATGGATTTTATTATAGGTCTACCCAAGTCCAAATGAAATAATGTCATCATGGTAGTAGTGGACCGACTCACAAATTATGCCCATTTTTTCTCTCTTTCTCATCCTTTTAAATAAAGTAAAATAGCCACAACATCCACGAAAACAATTCAGAAGCTAGATGGAATCCCCAAGATTATTTCAAGTGATAGAGATCCAATTTTCACTTAAAATTTTTGGATTGAATTATTTTGTTGTTTGGGTGCTCAATTGGTTCACAACTCCTCTTGCCATCCTTAATTTGATGGGAAAACCAAGATTGAAAATAAATGTCTAGAAGGGTATCTTCATTGCTTTGCATCTGATAAATATATACAATGGGTCAAATGGTTTCCCTTGGCAGAATGGTGATACAACACGTCCTTCCATACTTCATAAAAAGTGTCCCCATTTATGTCACTTTATGGATATCATTTTCCATCCATCATGTCATCCTTGAGAGGTAAAATCAAGGTTCAAGCAATGGAGGAACACATAGAGAGACAACAAGACGTTCTCAAACTATTGAAGGACAACTTGGTTACAACACAAAACATGATGAACCAATAAGCATATCAACATCATAGTGAAAGGGAATTTGAAGTGGGGGATTGTGTATTTATGAGGATAAAACCATACAAATAAATGTCCCTCAAGAAACAAAAGACAAACAACAAATTAACACCCAAGTACTATGGTCCCTATAAGTTATTGCAGAGGATTGGAAGTTTGGCTTACAAATTGGATTTGCCTCCATCTTCATGTGTACATCCATTCTTCCATGCTTCTTGCTTAAAGAATGTAATCAATGAGAATACCCCAGTTCAAACTATTTTACCAGAGATTAATGATTAAGGGAAAATCATACTAGAATCGAAGATATCCTCTAGAGTTTAGGTAGTTTCCCATCACTATTGATATTTCTAGAATAAATTTGTGGGGAAACCATAAATACATACAATCTGTTGTTCCTGAGTCTGTACTTAAGGCTTTAAAGTACAGTGTCAAGGCATCCAAAAGTATACTAAAGGTTGATAAAGGGTTACACTAACCTTCGGTATAGGAAACTAATGATGATTTCTACGTTCTCGTTGTCTAGCTTCCAACTGTTCCTGGGTAGTAATGTCTTGTTCAATGGCTGCCCATGAACGTTCCAATTCCTCCCGAGTGTTTCCAGTTTTAAGGATTGTGTCAAAAAGATTTAAAGCGATATGTATTTGGTTGGATAGTCCGGGTAGAATATTTGGTTGAATTGCTGCAGGAACAGTCATTGAGGAACAATACCAATATGGAAAATGATTTAAACAAAAGATTTCAATGCTGTTTAAATTTGGTTAAAATAAAGAGAAACTTTTGCACGAAGAACGAAATAAGAATGCAAACTGAAGGCCCTTTCCCGTAACTGTATTATTTTTTGTAAAAAGATGTGGGGTGAGAGAAAGACATTTAGCTGAAGATAACGTAAGGTTACTGTCAATAGAAAACTCACACATACACAGAAGAAGAAATCGACATAGCAATAATTGACATAGTGTAAATAAATATGAAATTCTGTAAATGCAAATTGGTCTTACACCCGCTAATAGCTGGTGCAGAGGAAAGACAAGAAACAATTACAGAAAAATGAAATCCTTTCACTACAGTAGTGGTCGTACTAAATTATAGTGATACACATCAATTATGAAGAGTGAAATGAAATGAAACAAGAAACATAACGAAACAAACTTGCAACACAGTCGTGACAGAATCGGGAATCTTCGAATTTGCTTCTATTAACTTCTCGAATGCAAAACTCTATTACAATATTTCCCAAAAGGTCCAGCTCCTATCTCTTCTTTTTGTGATCTATTTATACAAATTTTCCCTCCTACTCTATTTTCAAAAAGTGCCAGGTGCTTGTCTTTGCGTAGCTTTGGTGCATATGATACATTTGTCTATGAACTGGGATACAAGCTGTGAAGGCTCAGTTTGATAGATGGGAGGAGCAAAATCACTCCATCTCTTCTACTCTGTTTTCAAAAGGTGCCAGGTGCTTGTCTTTGCGTGGATTCGGTACATAATATACATTTGTCCATGAACTGGGATACAAGATGTGAAGGCTCTGCTTGACAGCTGGCCTCGGCGAAATAGCACTCTTGATCCAACTGTGAAAGTTTATCACCTATTTGTGCATCAATGATGTGAAGAGCGCTGAGTTGCGCGCTCGGTTGAATCAAATGTTTATCAACTTGAGCCATATGTACCCTGTCCATCTTAGAGATATGCACCGACTCTCTTTCATTCTTTTCCTTTAGATCGAGGGAGATCTGATCTACATTCATTTGCCTTAGCATCTCTGAGTCACCTCCATTCTCCATTCCTAGCAGCTCGCCATCTATGGCCTTGAAAGCTTCTTGTAAAGAATTAGTTACCTTTTGAGGCTGTTCCTTGCTTAAGGTAATATTATGTTCCCAATCTTGTAACATAATATTACCTCTTGTTTGTTCAACGATGGTGAGTCCTGGAGAATCTGTCGAAAACCTGTTGTTGGTGGCTATCTCTGCCTCTTGAAAAGTGACCCGAGCAGCCTCTACGTTCCTTTCTTTGACAGTCAGATTTTATGAAATATGATGCATTAACATGCAATCTTCTCGGATGACCCCCACTTTGTCTAACATACTTTATTGTACATAAGAGATCCTGCCCCTGATATCAATCGCTCAGGATTTAAACCCCTCGACGTCGATCATTTTGCTTTCGACAACCTCTAACTGAGCTTGTAACCCTGTGATCATACTCCTTTTCTGACTTGCCTGTACCCGATGATCTCGGATCACTGAATTTGCTTGCTCCAGCTTGATTTTGAGCGTTTCTATCTCATTTTTATCAGCCAATCTAGCCTGTTCCATCTCTATGTTGGCCTGGCCCTTGGCATTTTCTGTGGGTGTAGCCAACCTGGCCTCGAGGGTCCTGATGAGGCGATTCTTTCTTTTTAATTGGAGATTCATCTGCCCAACCGAGAATTGATTTTCCAAAGCGTAGGCATCCAGTGTTCCAGCGAGTTCAGTAGCAAGCTGGTCACTTTTCTTGCTCTTGCCATCTGTCATGATTTTGTATTTTTTAACAGTGGACTCTCCCTCTTGATAAAATTCTCGCTTCACTACAAATTTTCTCTTTTTGTCAAAAAAGAACTCATTAGGAGGGAGTTCCTCTACCCTTATAGGTCTCATTTCTTCACCAAATATCCATCCCTCGCTAACATCTCCCTGTGCCGACTGCAAGGGTGTGACAGAGGTGATGGGTTCCCCGATCTGCTTCGCCACCTTTCCTGGTGTGACGAGTGAGTCCTGCTCCTTCGAAGGATCAGAGGTCATCGTCTTAGTTTCTGGATTCTGAATTTCTGGTGGGTCTGTGTTTCTTAATTCCACCTCTGGACTATGTTCCTTGGGTGGGTCAGTATTCTCCACTTCTGTTTCGGGATTCTTCTCCTGCTTGGGATTCTTCTCCTGCTCCCCTTCCTCACATTTTTCGGGGTTAGAAGTTTGGCCCTTATACTTGGAAAGACCTAAACCTCCTAACACAACGGGGATACATCTTTTTCTATGCTCCTGAAACTTTAAGACCGAGGCCATGTCTTCGGGTGCTAAAGATCTGATTCGAACTAGCACTTCCCCATAGGACCTTGCCCCTCGGAAAATATCATCCGAGGGTGAACACTCGTGTTCAAACTTCTTCAATCCACAATTTGCCAAATGGGTGCTTACGATTCTTTGAGGATCATGCTTTTTGTACTCAATAGAGACCAAACTCAAGTCTTCTAAGGTTGCAGCCTCAGCCTTAGCATGTCCAAAATCCAATAAAGAATAAGAATTTAGCTGAATGGGGAAAAATGACCATACCTTCTTCGATGATGCTTTAAGCTCTTTACTGACTCCGCCAATCACTGTTTGTCGGGCAATCTTGTGACAGGCCAGCTTGTCGGGGATGAACAGTGGTAGCGCAAGTAGAGGAACAACAACTCTGAAAACTCTGAAGTAGGAGAACTCTGCTTCTACGTACCAGTCCCCAATATGACTCAAATTTGTAGCAATGCCATCCGAGATGCGAGGTGGCGAACGACCAAAAATGGCGATGTGCAGGGGCACCATCACCCAGTTGAAAATCTCATAAATAAATTCATTTGCTTTATTTTCCCACAATTTATCGTGATATTCATGCACAGTTTTTTCTTGGGTTGGGATCCAAGCCCAATTCATCAAAGGGAAATGTGTCATGGAGCATATCGCATCCATGATATACGCAGACATGAATGATGTGGATGGTCCCCCGACTGCTTTCTGCTCCCTGTACTCTGTAATCCTGTTGAACAAACTATCCAAGAGTATTTTCGCCCAATTAAATGAGCAACCTTCCGCTACCCGAAATATGAGAGGTACCCATGCAATGTAGAAATGCGAAGTATCCTCCCTATCGAACAGTCGACATGTCATCATCACCACATACATATATTGTGGCTCCAGCGAAGCAATTGAACACACACCCTTGTCATTCGCTCTAAACATCGCGGAACGTGAGACCCAATCCTTTATCAAACCTGGCATAGTTTTATCATATTCTGTGCACTCCTTCTTTTTGAATTCCTCCAGGAATTCAACATTATATGTGTATTCAGAAGTTGCTGGGAGCTTGTACATGTTTTGGATATGCTCTGGTCTGAAATTTCCGACCATGGTCCGTTGGTCACTTATGATAGTTCTGGTGGGTAGGTCGACATGATCCAATTCCCATCGGATCATGTCGTAGTATGGGAGCAATCGTGGTCTGGTTGCAACTAGGTGCATTCCCGACTGAACAACTATTTTGTATTTCATGTTCAAGTCATCTTTCTCGTTATCATTGTCATCAGAGTCTGAGTAATTCACCAATTCAGATTGAAGAACATCTGAAACAAACGACCAGTTGGGTACTGAGCCGCGAGTCCGAGGTGAAGTATCAGAGATAGTGTCGGAACCTTGCACTGCGATTTCGACCTTTGCCTTCGCAAATTTTCGTGGAGCCATGGCTGAAGCTTGCTTTTTCGCTCTTCTGTGATAGACCTGTGTATACATGCATAAATTAGTTCGCTCGGAGAAAGGTGAGCTCTGTGCGCT
The DNA here is from genome assembly GCA_000966675.3 of Picea glauca. Lineage (NCBI taxonomy): Eukaryota > Viridiplantae > Streptophyta > Pinopsida > Pinales > Pinaceae > Picea > Picea glauca. Next base: position 415,565 of record JZKD02S0203635.1, read on the forward strand.
TATGAGAAATGCTAAAATAGGATGAAACTCTCGTATATATTTGAAACTTCTGTAATCTCCGTAATAAGTCTGTCCAATCGAAATTAACAACAAATTGATTGCGAAAAAATCCTATCTACTTTATTCATAGATTTACCCTAATTATCTATTAATGTCATCAATGTTGGGCGGCTTGCCAGTCATTCGGAGTATGAAAAGCAAAATGTTCCTCGGGAAATGTGCAAGTCTCGATGCACGGGACCTATCTTGTTATAATTTAAAATATTCAAAATATAGCAACGTTAAAGATCTTTCTCTCTTTTCACTGCATTGGGGATCTCCCTTTAACTTTTTAGGTTTTCAACTCGCGAGACTGCGAGTACTGATTTTGATTTAAAAGATAATCGTGATTTAAAGCATGATTAATTTCCTAATCATTTTACTCGCGGTATCGCGACTTGGAATTTCAAAGATAAAATTTTGGGAGATTAGTATGCCGAGTTACGAAACTACGAGAAATCGACAATTAAGACTTAATTAGGATTAAGAGAACTTAGATTAGGTGACTCACAAATCATACTATAATCACATCGTGGTTTCGTGAGTCGGAGTTTTAGACATCATAATTTTCGAAAAGATATCGCCGAGTGGCGATGTGTCGAGAACCAAATTTAGCCATGGTTAGTTTTTAACCCTTAGTCCTTGAACAAGGTTACCACAAAAGTTATCGCGTTCTCGGCTCTCGGGGATATAAGAACAAAAACTTAGGTTCGACGAATTCCAAGGTGCGAATTTCCGAAAATGCATACTCATGAGTTAAGAGTTTTACCTTAGGTAGTGTTTTGCGCGAAAGAACAAAAACGAATTCGCAGTTTCATGTCTCGGGACTTATGAATTCAAAGATTGAAGTATCCGGCTTGCGATATCCTGAAATAAAACAAAAGAGCAACATACTTTGCGTAAAATGGATCTTTTTTGAAAGTGAAAAAACCGTTGCTATCCAGGCGACAAGGTTTCAGAGTTTTAAGATTTCGGAAGGAAAAGAAAAACAAACTTTAGACCTCAAGTATCAAAAATTAAAAAATTGCGTGAGGTGAAAAACAAGGGCGGCTCCAACATAGGCTCCAACTAAGGATCCCGCTTCCCTGTGAGGCGGGAAGAACAGTAGACCAGGTGCCAATATTGGGTAAATGGAGTCATAGGCTAAAATCAACAGAAAAATTCAAGGAAAAATATAGAAAGGGGGAGGAAATCTTCGCTTGGTACCCCAGAAATTTTTTCGAACTCAGATACTCTTTCCAAACACAGCTGAAGTGACTTCCATAACTTTCCCTTTCTCACTACTAACTTAGGAGACGCTTTAAGACAGTCAAAACGACCCTAGGATATTCAACAGATCTTACAATTCTCAGCTTGCATTAGAAGATTGCTATTATACAATTTCAAATTGGGAAGTCCCATCAGAATTTGGGGAAATGATCAGGCTTTCAGAAAGTGTTGGTTACCAGAGTAGATTGATATTTATGTGTAACAAACTTACAGATCTCTCAAACATTTCTTCACTGCCAGCGAGCCTGTTCAGTACCCCTGTGAAGTTGTTTGACCCCTTTTTTTACTGAATTTCTTTTCACCACTTCGGAAAATATTTATGCGTTTAAACGCTAAGACGAGGGCAATCATTTCTGAATTTCCTTTCATCATATTAATGGACTAGGTGGGGGCAATCATTTCTGAATTTCCTTTCACCACCTGTCTTAGTATTTATTTTTAAAACACGAAGATGGGAGCAATCAGTTTTTATCAGGGCTGAGATCTGTGTAATATTTTTTATCAGAGGTCTGTCTACTTAATTTGATTACTCGGTATCAACCTTCCTTTGACCCTAAAAATACCTTTGGTTCTTAGGGAGAAAGGGGAGAATAATAAAATTTTAAGGAGCATCTTGTTCAAGCAAGCTTTGATTTTTCCGACGCTGTTGAAAAACCTAGGAAAGTTAGGATTGCTATAAACGTCCCTTAGATTATCAAAAGATCAAGTAGTTGTGAAGACCAACTTTATTATTAAGATCTGCTTCGGAATCCCTAAAGTTTAAAACGAAAAACCTTTACCCCTTCACAAAGACTCGGGAAGATAGTGACTCGCTAAAATTTAGGCCCAAATATAGACCGAAAACAAGGCAACAATTAAATGGGTTAATATACAAAGGGTCACAACAGTTCGGGACTGGTTTTCGAATATATTTAGGAACAAAAATTACGACTGACTGTTTGTAGGTTTAATGTATTCATTTATTTGAAGATTATGAAACCAAAAATATTCCTGTTATCTAACCTTTGTATTGCAAATTTGAAAAATGTTACCTTAGTTTGCTTAAACAACCTTTCATGAACTGTATATTGAGAAAACTCATCGCTGTCTTTTCTTTTCAATTTCTTTGTGGATTATGAATTTTCTTATGTATCACCTGTTTTATGTCGTTCTATTCCCAACACCGACCTGCATATTATTTTTTCAGCTAGTTTCGTCTGCAACTGGAATCCTGCGACAACCAATACAAATTTTATTGAAATGTGTTGAGAGTTTATGAACGAAAACCAAAAAATTAAAAGTAAATGTTTGAACGAAAACATAAATATGTACAAAAACTCATAATAAAATTTATTTATTTACAAATATATACATATAATTTCCTATTTCATTTTATTTCTTTTTTATCCGACGACTGTCACGTCATGTAGTGCTTTAAGTACCGCCCATTGATCGGGGCGCTGAGAACTTCTCCATCAATATTTTCCAGAAGAAAGGAATTCTTTCCTTCTGGAGCCGAGACCCTGAATGGTCCATACCAAAGGTGATCAAATTTGCCATGTTTAGCGGCTTCTTCCCTTCTCGCATCTCATCTTAACACTAAATCACCTGGTAGGAATTCTCTGTTCTTTGCCTTGATGTCGAACAATGCTTTCATATCGTCTTGGTATTTCTGCATTTTCTCATCAACCTCTATTCTGTGTTGTTGAACCTCAATCAACTGATTAATTCTCCTGGTTACATGATTGGGTTCTTCATTCTGATCCTGCCATAATTTCATCACTGGCAACGTTAAGTTTATAGGCAGAACCGCGTCGGTGCCATAGACCAACTGGAAAGGTGAAATGCCGATTGACCTTTTAGTGCTGATGTGATTTTCCCACAACACATACTTCAAATGCACATGCCAGGACCTTTTGTTTTTATCCAGTACCTTTTTGAATACGTTTACCAGGCTCTTGTTAGATGATTCGGCCAATCCGTTTCCCTGAGGGTAATAAGCAGTGGAATGGCCGAGAACGATACTGTACTTTTGGCAGAAATTGATCATAGCCATGGATTTGAAAGCCTGGGCGTTGTCAGTAACAATATTTCGGGGACACCCGAATCTCGACAAGATGTTATCTTCCAAGAAGTCGATCACTACTGAGTCTGTTGCCCTTTTGGTTGGAATTGCTTCCACCCACTTTGTAAAATAATCTGTGGCTGTTAAGATCCACTTATGCTGAGCACTGGAATGTGGATTAATTTCCCCTATGAAGTATAATCCCCATTGTTGAAATGGGGCTTCAGTTTTGACTGGAACGAGTGGCAGTGCAGAGAGTTTCTGCTTACCAGCGAATATTTGACATGGGTAACAGGCACGTACTTTGGCATTGATGTCCGAAAATAGTTTTGGCCAAAAGTATCTGGCCCTCAGGATATTGTAGGCTGTGGCTCTCCATGCATGGTGTCCTCTGCAGATTCCTTCGTGAAATTCTTCCATAACCCGTGGAGTTTCCGACTCAACCAAACAGACTAGTAAGAACCCGAGTGGATCCTTCCAATATAGTTGATTTTCGGAGATGCAATATTTTGCAGCATGGAGTTTTAAAGTTCTGCATTTGGCTGGTGTTAGTCCATCTGGGCATTTCAGGTTTAACAAATAGAAAACTATATCCTTATACCATCCTGACGACATGAATTTTTCTTCAACCTTGCTTGGATGTGTCTGGTCATCTGGCTCTTGCAAATGTGTGTCTCCGTGTTCCCCTTGTAGACAGTTGATGTCAAGAGATCTAAGGTTCAACTCAGCCAAGAGTTTGGCCAAACCCTGCCCCTTTATCAATTTAGTAGGATTGAATTCCAGATCAAATTCTTGTATTTTAGCGAGCCAACGCCCTCGTTTTCCATCACTATCTGGCTGTACCAATATATCTTTCACAACACTGGTTGGTATGTACGCGATAATTTTTGAATGCAGGACGTAAGTTCTGAATGCCTTAAGCGCTTTCACCATTGCGTATGCCTGTTTTTCTATTATATCATATTTTAGTTCGGCGTCTCTAAGGCTCTTGCTAAAAAATGCGATCGGGTGTTCAAAGCCTTCATCATCTTTTTGCAGTAATACCGCGGCAATAGTATGTTCAGAAGCCAGCGAGAAGATGAGGAAATCTTTCAAGTAATTTGGGCTTATTAACACAGGTGCTTCACTGATGAATTTTTTAATATGCTCGAATGACGCTTTAGCCTCAATCGTCCAATTTAATCTGCTATCCTTTTTCAGCATTCCTGTGATCAATTTGACAATCTCTGCAAAATTTGGTACAAGCCTTCGTAAAAAATTTATTGTACCTAAGAAAGATTGAATTTCTTTTACGTTCCTAGGAATCCTGATAGTTTGTATTGCTTCAACCCTCTTAGGATCGATGCTGATCCCATCTTTAGATACGATATGCCCCAAAATCTTACCTTCTTGCATAGCGAAATGTGATTTCTTTGGGTTCAAAGATAGGCCATACCTGCGACATTTTTCGAAAGTCTGTTTTAAATGGATCAAATGTTCTTCATTGGTTTTAGAGAAAATCGTCAAATCGTCAAGGTAGATTACTACGAACTTGTCTCTTTCTCCGATGAAAGTGATGTCCATAGCGCACTGGAATGTAGCCCCTGCATTCATCAAACCAAAAGGCATTTTATCATACATGAATGTACCCCATGGTGTGGTGAAAGCGGTTTTTTCTCTGTCTAGCTCGTTCATGGCGATTTGGTTGTACCCAGAAAACCCATCTATCATAGACATTCGATTTTCTCCAACTACCCTTTCCAGGACGTGGTCCATTTTGGGGAGCGGATAATTATCCTTAAGAGAGGACTTGTTCAAGTTCCGGAAATCCACACATAGTCTGATCTCTCCGTTCTTTTTTTTGACAGGGACTAAATTTGCCACCCAGTCTGAGTACCTTAGTGGTACAATTATTTTCGCATCTAAAAGATTCTTAACTTCCTTTTCAATGACGGGCAACAAAATGGGGTTAAATTGCCTAAGCTTTTGCCTAAAAGGCTTGACCCCGGGCTTCAACGGTATCTTGTGCTAAATTATGGAAGTATCATACGTTCAAAGTTCTTCATAGGACTAGGCGAAAACATCTGTATACTGTTTGAGTAGGTCTCTGTATTGGTTTTTTACCTTGGGAGGGAGGAATTTAGATATTTTTACTATCCTGGCTTCTTTTTCAGTTCCTATGTCGCAATCCTCCACTTCTTTTGGTTGGGGCTGCAAAGTGGATTTCACAGGTATGTCGTTCTGATCGAAAAGTCTTTCTAAAGGAATTAAGCCTTTTGGGATCTGGTTGTTTTTAAGGACCAACATGTGATGATCCGCTATTTTATCTCGAAAGGTTTCAGGGTCCTCACCCTCTCGCATAATCCACATCGGGCCGTTTTGGTTTTCTTGGTCTGGATGAGTTTCAGAGAACTCACCTATTGCCATAAGAAATTTCTGAATTTGTTCGTCATCTTCAAAGATCTGCCAATGTATTACATTGTCGGGTATAGAGGGTTTATATTTGATTTCAATATGATATTTTAGTTTAACGTTTGTGGGAGGAGAAAAGGTTGAGGCTGCCTTAGCCAATGCGTCAACATGTAGATTCTCTGTGTGGAATAAAATGGATTTTTATAGATGAGAAAAAATTCTCCATCAAATCCCAAGCACAATTTCTGTATGTTCTTAGTCTGGGATGCTTGGCTTGGTATTGCCGGTTTATTTGTTTTACTATCAATTCTGCGTCACCTTAAACCTCCAAGTTTTTTATACTTAACTTCTTTGCAGCCTCTAAACCTAAGATTAATGCTTCATACTCACATACGTTATTGGTGTAATCTATATCCCACTGCAAACGATATGAGAAAGGAACAATAAAATTATCTTCAGGCGCTACTAAAAGTATGCCAGCACCATCTCCTTCAGAAGACGCAGCGCCATTGAAGTACATTTTCCAGATACCACCTTTGCGTAGTTCTTCAGTCAAGGGGCTAAGCTCTTCTTGCTTCATATCAAATTCTTCTGGACACCCATCTAAACCATCATCAAATGACAATATGCAATTTCCCAGATCTTGGTCTGCAACGTAAATGGGAAAGTTATTTGGATTCTGAGGATCACTGACAGTATAC
>JZKD02S0203635.1:426401-445686 GCA_000966675.3 Picea glauca
ATCTCCCTGTGCCGACTGCAAGGGTGTGACAGAGGTGATGGGTTCCCCGATCTGCTTCGCCACCTTTCCTGGTGTGACGAGTGAGTCCTGCTCCTTCGGAGGATCAGAGGTCATCGTCTTAGTTTTTGGATTCTGAATTTCTGGCGGGTCTGTGTTTCTTACTTCCACCTCTGGACTATGTTCCTTGGGTAGGTCAATATTCTCCTCTTCTGTTTCGGGATTCTTCTCCTGCTCGAGATTCTTCTCGTTTTTCGGGGTTAGAAGTTTGGCCCTCAGAACTTTCAGCCTCCTTCTCTTTATCCTTGGAAAGACCCAAACCTCCTAACACAACGGGGAGACATCTTTTTCTATGCTCCTAAAAATTTAAGACTGAGGCCATGTCTTCGGGTGCTAAAGATCTGATTCGAACTAGAACTTCCCCATAGGACCTCACCCCTAAGAAAATATCGTCCGAGGGTGAACACTCGTGTTTAAACTTCTTCAATCCACAATTTTCCAAATGGGTGCTTACGATTCTTTGAGGATCATGCTTTTTGTACTCAATAGAGACCAAACTCAAGTCTTCTAAGGTTGCAGCCTCAGCCTTAGCATGTCCAAAATCCAATAAAGAATAAGAATTTAGCCGAACGGGGAAAAATGGCCATACCTTCTTCGATGATGATTTAAGCTCTTTACTGACTCCGCCAATCATTGTTTGTCGGGCAATCTCGCGATAGGCCAACTTGTCGGGGATGAACAGTGGTAGCGCAAGCGGAGGAACAACAACTCCGAAAACTCTGAAGTAGGAGAACTCTTCTTCTACGTACTAGTCCGCGATATGACTCAGATTTGCAGCAATGCCATCCGAGATGCGAGGTGGCGAACGACCAAAAATGGCGATGTGCAGGGGCATCATCACCCAGTTGAAAATCTCATAAATAAATTCATTTGATTTATTTTCCCACAATTTATCCTGATATTCATGCACAATTTTTTCTTGGGTTGGGCTCCAAGCCCAATTCATCAAAGGGAAAGGTGTCATGGAGCATATCGCGTCCATGATATACGCAGACATGAAGAATGTGGATGGTCCCCCAGCTGCTTTCTGCTCCCTGTACTCTGTAATCCTATTGAAAAAACTATCCGAGAGTATTTTCGTCCAATTAAATGAGCAACCTTCCGCTACCCGAAATATGAGAGGTACCCACACAATGTAGAAATGCGAAGTATCCTCCCTACCGAACAATCGACATGTCATCATCGCCACATACATATATTGTGGCTCCAACGAAGAAATTGAATACACGCCCTTGTCATTCGCTCTAAACATCGCGGAACGTGAGACCCAATCCTTTATCAAACCTGGAATAGTTTTATCATATTCTGTGCACTCCTTCTTTTTGAATTCCTCCAGGAATTCAGCATTATATGTGTATTCAGAAGTTGCTGGGAGCTTGTACATGTTTTGGATATGCTATGGTCTGAAAGTTTCGACAGTGGTCCGTTGGTCACTTATGATAGTTCTTGTGGGTAGGTCGACATGATCCAATGCCCATCGGATCATGTCATAGTATGGGAGCAATCTTGGTCTGGTTGCAACCAGGTGCATTCCCGACTGAACAACTATTTTGTATTTTGTGTTCAAGTCATCTTTCTCGTTATCATTGTCATCAGAGTCTGAGTAATTCACCAATTCAGATTGAAGAATATCTGAAACAAACGACCAGTTGGGTACTGAGCCGCCAGTCTGAGGTGAAGTATCAGAGATAGTGTCGACACCTTGCATTGCGATTTCGACCTTTGCCTTCACAGCTTTTCATGGAGCCATGGATGAAGCTTGATTTTTCGCTCTTCTGTGATAGACCTGTGTATACATGCAGAAATTAGTTCACTCAGAGAAAGGTGAGCTTTGTGTGCTTATGAGAAATGCTAAAGTAGGATGAAACTCTCGTATATATTTGAAACTTTTGTAATCTCCGTAATAAGTCTGTCCAATCGATATTAACAACAAATTGATTGCAAAAAAATCCTATCTACTTTATTCATAGATTTACCCTAATTATCTATTAATGTCATCAATGTTGGGCGGCTTGCCAGTCAGTCGGAGTATGAAAGGCAAAAGTTTCCTCAGGAAATGTGCAAGTCTCGATGCGCGGGACCTATCTCGTTATAATTTAAAATATTCAAAATATAGCAACGTTAAAGATCTTTCTCGCTTTTCGCTGCATCGGGGATCTCCCTTTAACTTTTTAGGTTTTCAACTCGCGAGACTGCGAGTACTGATTTTGATTTAAAATATAATCGTGATTTAAAGCATGATTAATTTCCTAATCATTTTACTCACGGTATCGCGACTCGGAATTTCGAAGATAAAATTTTGGGAGATTAGTATGCCGAGTTACGAAACTGCGAGAAATCGACAATTAAGACTTAATTAGGATTAAGAGAACTTGGATTAGGTGACTCACAAATCATATTATAATCACATCGTGGTTTCGTGAGTCGGAGTTTTAGACATCATAATTTTCGAAAAGATATCGCCGAGTGGCGATGTGCCGAGAACCAAATTTAACCATGGTTAGTTTTTAACCCGTAGTCCTTGAACAAGGTTACCACAAAAGTTATCGCGTTCTCAGCTCTCGGGGATATAAGAACAAAAACTTAGGTTCGACGAATGCCGAGGCGCGAATTTCCGAAAACGCATACTCATGAGTTAAGAGTTTTACCTTAGTTAATGTTTTGCACGAAAGAACAAAAACGAATTCGCAGTTTCGCATCTCGGGATTTATGAATTCAAAGATTGAAGTATCCGGCTTGCGATATCCCGAAATAAAACAAAAGAGCAACATACTTTGCGAAAAATGGATCTTTTTTGAAAGTGAAAAAAGCGTTGCTATCCAGGCGACAAGGTTTCAGAGTTTTAAGATTTCGGAAGGAAAAGGAAAACAAACTTTAGACCTTAAGTATCAAAAATTAAAAAATTGCGCGAGGTGAAAAACAAGGGCGGCTCCAACACAATCCTTTTCACATTTATTAAATGATATTCCCCCCAAAAATCATAGAAAAGTTTGAATGGATGAAATTATAAGTTTAGGGTTAATTTCCTACTTGACACTACCGGATTTGAAAGCCAATGGTCAAATTCGCTAGAATATAAAGTTGAATATAATATTAAAACTCTCCTCTCCAATATAGACATGTACAAATGATTTTTTTTGTTTATTTTGTTTTTGACTATTTATGGAAAATATAAAAATATTCCTTTTTCTGTACTCAAGGTGTACAAATTCTGATTTTGGCGTTGTTTGAATTGTCAAATATGTTTTTGTGAACTATATATCACTTGATGGTATTATTTTTTGGTTACCTGAATTCGTGGAAAAAGTTCTTGTTGGGCATGTTACCATTTTTTGATCCAATAAACTAAGTATATGTTTATTTTTGGCATATAGGCTTGGTTTCCCCACCAAATCATTGCATAAATCTTTGTCATCCCTTTTGAGTCTTAGGATCCAAATAAATATATTAAGGTGCTCTAAACATCTTTCCCTTTGACCTAAAGCTGCACTAAATTAATAGTAGATCCTAAATGGGTTACCCTAGCTTAGTTTCTACTATATCTTTGACACCCGTTCTAAGTTATTTTTAAAATCTAGGAGTCCCCAATGGAAGCTTGATATTGCATTTGAGCCTCATAATCCTTCTTTTTTATTTTTGTAGCCATGTCCTAAAAAGGCTCTTACCAATTTTTGTTTGCTGCTATAATTCAATTTATTGCTTCTCACATTTACTACTAGTTGCTCCTAGTTTCTCCTCTTTGGCTCAAAAGCATTATTTAGATGCAAACAAACATGCACTAGAAGAGACTAGTGATTGAGTATCAATATGTTGGTTTCCTATTTGCCACTCTCCTCATTTTTGGCAATTTTTTTTCCCTTGTATTCTTAGGGATGGATATGTTTTCACTTTATATCCATCTATTCTATGTACTATAGTAGCCTTTTTATTATTTATTCTTTTCAAAAAAGGGACAAAACATGATAAAATGATAAAAAATAAATAAGGACGAGAAAAACATGAAGTTCTTGTTAGTTGGATTGACCATCTCTTGATCCTTGTGAAACATAATTTCCCTTAAACAAAAATTTTTGGAGAGAGTCACTCCCTTTAATTTTCATTAATTTAAGTCTACTCTCTGCAATGTCTCTTTGATCCCTTTGTCATCACCTTTTGATACTTTCCCCATGGAATTTTAAGTATGTGTCTATTGTGTCCTCCTCCCTTGAGTACATATATTCAGGATAAGTTGGTCCATGTTCTCATTAAATTAATTGGTCACTTCCTATGTCATCTCCTAATGCTTCATTTCAAGGGATGTTCTAATTATTCACCACATCGATCCCATTCTTAAGTCAAGTCAAAGTTTTGTTCCATCGAAGTGCAAATACGATTTTTATGTACCTTACACTAGTTAAAAGGAATATTCATTACCTTTTTCTCTATTAGGTATACCCCTATTAACTATGACACATTTGATCTAGGGCCAAGATTGAGAGTCATGCTAGTACCTTGGAACATGTTTTCATCATCGATAGGTCACCTCGCATTTAACATTGAATTTAATTCATTAATATTTGAGTGAATGATTCCTCTCATGCTTGACTGCAACACATTTAATTGCACAATAATGGATTTCCATTTGTAAGTTGTTCCCCACTTTCATCATTGTTGGGATGTTGGAACCAAAGGTTTGACAAGATGTTTCATGCAACATAAGTTCTGCACTGCACTCACACCACAAGTTTTTTATCGCATGACGCAAAGATTCAAATCTCATCGACTATTTTCTACTACACACACCAACCAATTTTGCATTATGCACAAGGACTTGTAAAGATCACATGCATATCAAATCCTCAAAGATGAGCATAATGATTGTAACCATTTTTTAACCAATTGATTGGTCATGGTTGAGGTTGTTAGTGAGTTGGCGAGTTTGTTATGATTTCCATGCTTCTGTAGATATATAAGGAATGCATGCGAACATGTAAGGGGTTGGTTGGTTGATTTCTAACTTCTTTTTCTATGGTTGTTAAGATATGGTTCAATTGAGATTCTTTGTAATGGGAGAGCTATAAGTGGAATATGAGAGAGAAAGTATATTGAGATCTGAGTCTCAGATATCTGCTTTAAGGTTGCTAAGTCTTTGTGGAGGATACAAACCTCCATGGATTGGAATGTTTCATTGTGATTAAGGAAAGAATGCATGAGGCCTGAGTTTACATTTCATATTATGTACTCTTTCTTTAATGTATATTGTTTTAACTTTAAGACTACACGTTACTTATATGAATGCTGATATGGATGAATAATACATAATGTGTAGCTGTTATTTAAGCGCATCCCATTTGTATTGTTTCATCATGCTATGCACAAACATCTGGTCTCCGTGATTCTCATGTGCATCTTGGGTGAGACCTTATTCAGTCCTTGAATACTGAATATGCTAATATGAATGGGGTATTTGTTGGTAAATCCTTTTGAACATTGGGTCTGGAAACTTGAGCCAACAATTGGTTCCAATGTCGGGATAAGGAATATTTTGTGCTACATGGTGGAGAAAGGACATGATGTAGAAACATTCTAGGAAGGAGATAGAAGGATGGATATATGAAAAACATGATGAGTTTGCACGACAAGAGACCAAGGATTTGCATATCAACCTAGAATGATGGAAACAAAGGTACATATATTTAGATCTGCATGAAATTTTCTTTGCTAAAATTCCTTGTTTATTGCATGAAAGGGTAAAGAGACAGAAATAGATTAACTTTGTGTGTTGAGCCAAAGAACCATTGGATTGGAACCAATAAGTGGTAAATCGGTTGAAATCTGTGGACAATAAGTGGGATAGAGCCATTACTTTCTTGTTTGATCATGTGAAAGAAAATATATCATAGATTTTTCTATTGAATGAAACAAATCTTTCAGTAGTGTTAAAAGAAATTTTGTAGCTGGTATTATAATAAGGTTGCTAGAATAAATCCCAATGTGTATAAAAATGATATTCATAGAGAAGGGGTTAATGTGTATGGATCCCAATAAGATGGTAGCGTAAACCCCCCCTCACGAGGGGGATGGAAATATGGGGGAATAAGATGAGATAAGGTGAAGAGAGAATGGATCCATAAGAGTAGAGAAGAAGAAGAGTCGAGCGGTACGTGAGAAGAGCTATGCCAATGAAACAAGTTGAATAGAAGAGTAAATAAGGGAGATTAAGGGGTGATGAACACGTAGTAATATTTAATATGAAGAAAAGAGAATCCGTGCTAGAAGGGTGCATGAGAGAAAGATATGTTCTAGAGAGAAGCATAGAAGAATAGAAGCCATCAAAGAGAAGCAATGTAGAGAAAGAGGTATTGAGAGAGGATACTAGAGAAGGTAGTAGCAGAGTTGTAGAGAATGGGGTCAAATCCCCTTAGATAATAAAAGATGGAGTTGAATTAAAGGAATATGAGATGCAGAGTAGTAGGAATAGTAGCACAAAAGATAGTGAGGAAGGAGCACTCCAAGAGAGTGAATAGATCTTAGATGTTTAAATGAGGCTCACACGACTCAAGATAGGAAGCTCTTATGGGTCCCGTTGAGGGGTCTAAATTCCCTTTGACTCAACAACATGAATAAAAGATGAGGACCAATTAGACTCTTCTTTGTTTGAGGTAGCATGATTCTTCAAATTGGTGATCCAACAAGTTTTGATGGGATTTAATTGTTGTTTTGGAAAGTTTCCTTTCTAACTATGTGTCTCTTTTTTAAGTTTAATTCTTTAATAGTCAAACATGCAAGAAGTGTAAGTGACTTAAAAACTGGATTCTAAAGAATACCGGGTGTAGTATAACCTTCAACCAATGGTGTGTAAACAATACCCTATCTTAATCAGTACTAGCAATAATACTGCTATTAATCAAGTGACATGTATTGTCTAAGAAAATAAGTAAATAAGATGCATGAAACCACACATGAAGAAAATAAACTAGAAATAATTCAACATATTGTTCACATGTAATACATTAAAATTAGATTGAATTTAAAACAACATTCCATTAGAAATTATCATCATTCAAGTTAACTCAAAATAATCATGATCTTACTAAAGGGCATGTAGCTTATAGAAAACCAAAAAATAATCCAAAAATCGATTTCTCATCCTAAAACTTGGAAAAATTGTCTTTGGCTCCATTTGAGCTTCGTAATTCATCAAAATTCAAAGTAATTATCTACTTAAGTTATCTAGTTCTTAAAAAAACCATCGACCCTTCAAAACGAGGTTGATGTATTTATTCATAAAAAATAAACATACTAAAAATAGTTTCAAAGTTCACTTAAAGTAGAGAAAATAAATAGTAGAGTGGACTCGTCCAAGTGTATGCTTCCAGTAATATTTTCTTCATGTCACCAAGTTTTCTTTTTCATACTCAGACCATTGGACAAAAATATATTCTCAAGTATGGAGGTATGAGAATTGGTGCTGTTCCATTGGTGTGCTGAGCTCATCCTTCATTTCCATCATCCAACATTTGAATCGGTCCATCTTGGCACTCAAGTATCGTAAGACTACTGATTCTCCTACTGACCCATTGACAAATATTCTCACTTGTTCTTTTTCTAGAGTCCTAATTTTGAGAATGTCGGCTTCAAACTTCTAATCACACTCTACAAGCTGCTTGACTATGTCGTTGAGGTATACAAAGTCTTCGGGCATACCAAATTCCGGGAGTTGAATATCTCTCATTTTCTGATTTATCTTGTCCCAATTTCTAAGACATTCTTCCCATCTGTCCTGCATCATTTTCTATGGTTCTTCCATCAGCTGTGTCCAATATTCTGCTGCCTTTTGGAATCACACTAAGCGATCATCCGTAAGCATCCTGATGCCATGCTTCTCTTCTCCTCAACCCTTTTGAATTTCCATAATGTATTCAATTTGCACCAAAGCCTTGTGGGACCTTTCAGACCATCTCATCATGTCTTTGTGTGCTATCAGACCCAACAAAGTCTCCTCCTGATAGATTACAACCTGAGCCATAAATATGTCTCTTTCTAATTTAAATTGGTTGTATCCTTCTTGGAACTCATCCCTTATGAAAGTGATTTCCCAAGTGGTGCCTCGATAGTATTCGACCTGGTTTCTAAGATACACAAGTTCTATCCTCATGGAATTTTCTTCTTGCTCATCTTCGCTTGCTCTGTTGATGGTGGCATTGGATATGGCCATTCCATCTCCTAGTAGTTCACTTAATTTGGACCGTGTGGTGTCCAATAGGGTTTCTTCCGTAGTAATCATTACAACGCTATCCAAAGTAAGCCTCCTCTTCTTGCTTGTTATCTTGACCACCACCTACCTATTTCTACCATACACTATGGCTTGGACATAAACCACCTCATCTACAGTTTCTGGAATTGGCTAGTCACCCCATGAGAGAGAATTTCCCAGACTACCTGGAATGTGAAAGTGTTCAAGGACTGGTTCCTTAGCTTTGTGAGTTGTTGGTATATAGTTACTCACATTTTCTTCAAATATTCCTATTGCATTATCTTGGTCTAGGGCTATAGAAGGATTCCCTGAACATCCTCTTGGTTCCGTCTCTGCATCTTTAATCATTTCTTCCATTTTCTCAGTGTCAAAGGTTCTTTTGGTAACATCCTTTGCTACTGCTACCAAGGGTGATGCCATTCCCTTGGGTGAAGAAGGATTTAGAGGTTATTTTGTAGTTTTTCAGTCTCTTTGTCAACATTTTGTTCTTCATGTTCCTTTCTTTCAAGTGTGTCATCTCCCGATTCTTCCCCAACATCTGAATTTTCCTCATTCTCTTCTTTATCCATGGTATTTTCTTCTAATATTAAGCCTTCACTGTTACTTTCATCTTTCTCCTATTGAGCCTCTTCCTACTCTTTGTCATGTCCTTTGTCCTCCTTATTTTCTTGACCACCTCCCCCATCATTCTGAGGCTGTGAATCTTTTTACAAGGGAGTGATGATGTTCTTAGTTGTATATAGGATTCTTACCACATCCATAGGCTACGGTCCTTGGGGTGGTTGGGTGTCTTGCATTTTTGTAGAAACTTCATTGATGAAGGGGACTGATAAGGTGTCTATATCCTCATTTTCATAATCATATATTGTAATCAGATTAGCAATTATTGGTGCCAATACACTTAGGAATGGTGTCACTGTTAAGGTTTCAACTGTTGATCCAAGTTTTGATTGCTCTACTTGTACTTGATCTACATTTGGATGATCATTGTTTCCCCTCGGTAAATTTTATCTTGGGGGTGTTCGTTCTTCTTCTCCCATATGCACATCCACTAGAGTTATTATTGGAGGCCCTAATACTTGAATAGTAGTATTTTTCACATGCTCATGAAATACTCTCTCGGTTTATGCTAAGAGCCTTTGTGCTTCAGATCTTCTTGCTTCTTGCTATGCATTTTCATTTTGTGCCTATACAATATCCCCTACTATTTGTTCTATCAATTGTAATTACTCATCTCCTGACATGACCTTGAATCGAGTTAGGTCTGGTTTCTCCTTCCTTTGTAGGACCTCTTCCCAATCCAAAGAATTTTTAGTGAAGATATCATCTTCAAAAATGTCATGTGCATATGGCCAGTGATCTACTACTTGACTAACATGTTGGGCCACTAAAATTTTTGGATCATGTTTCTTGTACCTTCCTATGTAAAACCTATACTCTACCTTGTTTTAAGCTTCTTGCTTGGCATGTGTGGTGTCTTTTACAAAATGATAGCCTTCATAGAATCCGTATGGAATGAATGCTCTCTTCTTATCTTTCACTAGGGAGGCATTGAAGCCTTGCAAGATAGTTTGGTAACAAATTCCCCCCAATACCAACTAGTCTTGCACATGAGTTGGAAGTAGGTGAGGGGCCTTGGTGGCTCTGAAAATATTGAGGTAAGTGATTTTCTCCTCCATATACCATTTTCCTACTCTGGATATGACCTTTCTTGCTGCATCAAAAAGCCTTGGAAAATTTTGTTTGAAAATTATGAAATATACTTGTTATGAGAAATCTTACCCTGTAGATAGGTTAAGCTCCCCTTTGGACCAAGACCCCTTATTTGGTCCAAATAAAAAAGTAAACAAATGGTTTCTACTTTCCTTATAGATCTAGTTCATTAACCTATAGATAAAAACAGGAAGACACACATGTTTCCTGAAGTTTTTCCTTGCTGCTCCATCCTTTTGCTTCACTACTCTAATTCCTTCAATGACCAAAGAGACTTGCAAAACAAGAGGCAAGTAAACCTTCATACTTATACTATATTTCATTAGATAAAAACCAATTCTATCTATACCCGATTTAACTTAAGCATATACACTATCATGAACACAATAAGGAAATGAATAGGCCAAGTTACTATTAATTTGGAAAACAAGTTACAAGCACTTACAAGCCATGTTTGACACCGCAACACCTTCTTCAAGTTCTCCTCATCCAACCCTTGCATGAAAGTATTGAGATCAAAATGTTGATGCTTCAATGGATTCTTTCTCCCAGGATCAAAGGTTTGACACCTAAAATATCCCCCCCTCACCCTGGAATGCCCTCATTATATAGGATTTGAAGGCTTAACCACCATGGAGAAGATCACTCACTAGATCCACTAAATTGGGATCTCCAAGATTTTTAGGGAGAAAATATCTCTCAAGAATTTTAGGGAGAAAATATCTCTCAAGGATTTTAAGGAGTAAATATCTCTCAACATCCACCAAATTAGGATTTTAGTTTGAGAAAATCACTCAACCATCCATGAGATTCTCAACTTCTCCCTTAGATTAGGAAACTAAATGCGAGGTGGATTCTCACACCAAATTAATTTCCTTTTTTCATTATAAATGAATAATACATGTGCATATAGTATTTTGACCTTCATATGATAAATTTCTCTCCTAACATGTCTATGGATTATGACAAACACTCCCTCACTAAAGTGTGACAAATTCACACTTAGTAGTGTGGGAATTTGGTGTGTAACAATACTCTAGCCAAGAATTCATCACAAATTGTAGCATAAGACTTCTTATACCTATTCTACCATATAATGCTGAAATAGACATGGATGTGTAACTATGAAACATGCCATCTTAATCCTATTTCAGGGAATACGTTCCTAGCACACACTGTTTCTAATAGATATGATGCCATAAAGAAGGCAAGGAATTCTCCGTATTTGGGTTTATGGGCTTTCTCAACCCTAATTCTCAATTTCTTTGAAATTATGGTGCTCTAGTTGAAAACACTTCCAGATATGGCTATGTTATATGCCAGGGGAATCCATGCCTATGAAAACTTGGAGCAATCCCTTTTTCCATACAACTGACATATCAAGTCCATGAGGAACATATAGGGTTCTCTAAGGTTTACATAATTGTGCCCTCTAGAGGCTCTGTTCATGAATTTCCTATCCTCCTTCCACCAGGACGTCAATAGTTGACTAGTGTTATGGTGTTCATAGAATTTGACGATGAAGTCGATGCCAAGCCTAACTTCGGGATCCCTGAGTTTGTAATATTTTCTGATTTCTACTGGTAGGAAAACACCAATGCATTGATCATTCACATCATTTATTAAGCACTTGTCAGCATTGGTGTGGTTAATTATCCACTCTAAGGTTTCCACACAGGGAAAAACCTAGGTTATTGAGGTCACCTTGTTCATATATGATGATTTGATGTTTTGAAAGACATGGTCATCCAAGAATCTTACTTCTGGATCACTATGTAGAGTAAACTTAGAAAAATCACCATTATAAATTTTATTGTATAAATCATGCCAGGTGGGCAGAGATACCTTATATACCATGCTTGTGTCCATGTCTTTATAGAGTGAAGGTGAAGTTGGTGGTTTATTTTGCGACATTTTGATTACAGGCTCTAACTTGTGATTGAACTCCAATTATCTGACAACAATAGGGATAACATCCTCTCCAAATAATATCTTCTTTCCCTTTAGTGTCTTTGGTAACTAATGGGTTGTTGGTCATCGAGGCGAAATTTTCCTTGCATAAGAAAATGTTATTAAACTTTCCATCGATCAAACACTATGGGTAATTTACCAAAATGAACATAATACCTGGGAAAAAATGGAGTTTCGGGAGTTTTTGGTAAAATCTAGTGGATTCGCTCCAGCATGATGTCCATAGGATGGAGACTTGCCCCCCAAGCATCGTTTTCTCCATTGACTCTTCTTCTTTACTCGTTTAGGTGTTTGTATACTAATAAGAATATTTTCACTAGGCGGAGGAAAAGAAGGTTCAAATATTTGATTTAGGGGGAGACTCAAATCGAATGGAGGGGGGTTTGTTTCATTTTTTAACATGCTTGAAAAAGACAATGAACTATGATCGTAAGTGTTTGTTTCATTTTATAATGATCTTGACACAAGAAAATAACTATGCTCATTAAGACTAGGTACTACCAAAGGATCAAGTAATTCTAGGGATTGTTGCACTTGATTCGAAATCATATTTAATGTGGAAACTTGCGGGGTGTCAGGAGGAGGCAAAGGAAAAATCCCCATGAGTGAGGAATCCTTAAGGAGACCTACTCCTACACTCTCATACCCAATACGAGAACCTATAAAAAAGACATTATTTTCTATAGAATCATAGATATATGGAGTGCAATAGTCAAGTTGGTCAATAGTGACAATTTTCCCTTGATGAGGAAATTGTAAAATATGAAACAATGAAGATGCAATGATAGTCATCGCATAGAAACAACTATGAACAAGAAAAAAATTGTAATCCATGGGTGCCTTAACCACTTTGATATCGACTGAAACAGTTTTACCCTTCAATGTCACAACAAAATACTGCAAGAGTTCATGAGGTTGGAAAGCATGTCCATCAATTGATTTAAGGGTGGTAGGAGACTGGTTAAGTTTAGGAGAACCAATGGATCTCCAACAAGACTAAGACATGACACAGGTGGAGGATCCTTCATCCAAAAAAATGTGATGGATGTTATTTCCACCAACCAAAATTTTAATTTGGAATGCTACGTGGTGTGAGGGCCTCTCCTTAAAATAGTCTATATTAAACGTAATCAAAGTTGATTCCTCTGGATATATAGCTCCAATGGCTAACAATAGGGTTCTACATTGACTTGGATAGTTCTGTAGAACTTTGAGGGCTGACATAGCACAAGGTCCTTGCGCAAAATATACAACAATATTGTAGTTTTGGGTGGCACATGCACTTGGATTAAATGTTTCTTTTCAAATTGTGCCCTTGGGAGGGCACAACACTACATCAGAAATTGGATTCTCAATATGAAGAGGGGTGGAAGATGGAGGAGGAGTTGATGTGGAGGGATGATCGATAGCCTTTCCATTAGCATGATTACCTAGAAAATGTCACAAGTATTTTCTCGATTCATTAAATTAACTTCCTCCTTATAGATATAGACCTGAGAGGCGCTTGAGGAAGCATCCCGATGGTGGGAATGACATGCGTTGACCCCTTGCGGAGGGGTAGTATTTTGTGCAACCACATGTTTCTACTGAACCGGGAAAGGGTCAGTTAACACTTCGGGTAGGCAGTTACCTTTCAAAAAGTTATTTACTTCCTCTTGACAAGGAAAATATTTCGTGTAGTGGTCCTTTGTACAAATCATGCAAGGAAAATTAGCTTTCCTATTCGGTTGAGTATCAATAGTGTTTGTAGTATCCTTCTAGTTAGAAGATTTATTGGATTTACCATTGTTCTTATTCTTACCTATGGGTTGTTGAGATGAAGTGGATTGGACCACATTCACCTCAGAGGTTTGAGCAGGAGCAGAAGTAGTTTTGGTGTTCGAAACGAAACATGGTTTCAGATAAAGTCTTGTCAGATCATTCGATGAAAGAGGAGCATGGTGGATCAGATCGTAAAGTGTGCCATATTGGGAATATACCAATGCCAAATATTGAGCACGACTGATAGACTGCTCCTCAATAAAAAAACCTCCCATGGAAACATTGCGGGCAATGGGTGGCAATAGTGGCTTTGTAAACCAATCCGCGAGGAGTTGGTTCAAAATTGGAGCTTTAATCCACTGTCTCTAGTGCCTCCACTCATGAATATGATCAAATATGTGGGTGGAAGAGGATTTCTGGAGTGAGGTCAAAATCTCTATACCGATCTCATACCGTATAGGAAACTAGAAATGCGTTAGGAAAGCCATGAAAACAGAATTAAAGTGGACAAATGAGTTATGCGGTAGCTCAATATACCATTTGGATGCTGCACCTGTAAGTGTTCTCTGAAAATGCCTCAACCGAATAGAGTCATCCATTAAAGAGTTTGAAGAACACCATAAATGGAAAGTCATAACATGATTGTTAGGATCTTCCCCAGGTTTTTCGTTGAATTTCGAGATGTCAAACGATAATTTGGAATGGATGGAAGGAAAAAATGGGGCATGTTGAATGGGATCATTTGTCAAATGTGACATATCTGGAAGATCTAACGTAGAAAAAAATGGAAGCTTTCAATTATCATGTGGATACTAGTGGTAACCATGTGGCATGGGAACACTAGTAGGACCATATCTAGGTTGCGACAAGATGGAAAAACTAGTTGGTCCTCCCATGTATGGTGGTTGTCTTGAAGGTCCCCTCGTGTATGATGACTACCCAGGTTGTCCACCCATGTAAGGTGGTTGTCCTGATTGTCCACCCATGTATGGTGGCTATCCTAGTTGTACACCCATGTATTGTGATTGAACAAATGGACCTCCTACATAATGAGATTGACCTGATGGTCCCCCCATGTATTGCGATTGGCAAGATGGGCCTCCTATATACCGTGTTTGAGGGGGATGTTGTGTCATAATCATGGGGTTCATAGATTGATAGGGAAAATTTCCTTGATGAGGAATGCTCACTGGATTAGGTTGAAGCCATAAGGATTCACAAATCTTGGATATGGTTGTCTAGGATACAAGAAAATGGTAGTAGGGATGGAAGGAATCACAAGAGATACTTTCCCCTAGGCTTGTTGATGTTGCAAGCACATAGGTTTCCCCCCAGTAAAAAGTTTCCCTCCAGCTGAAGGTTTCCCCCCAGCTAAAGGTTGGCCTCCCATTGAATATTGAACTCCAATGAATGGTGTACCCATTTGTAAAGTTGGAGAGGGAGGGTGAGTAGCTTATGTAATCATGGTTGTGTGAATGAATTGAATTTTGTCCATTTGACTGATGGGATGACCAAGTAAATAACTTGGTGTGTGCATGTGTGGAAATAGTGAAGCAAGAATATTACCTGACCCATGTGTGAAGGGACATGTATTCACAAGTGGTTGTGTCAGGGTTACTTGGGTCACCGATGTTTCAAGTAAATAAGAAGCACTAGCAATATCAACTACATGAGTTGTGGATAAATATAAATTCCCAAGTCCTTTTGGAAAACCAAAAATTGGCGGGTTCATGACAAAAGATTGTGTAGTGGATAAACTAACTAGTAAATGGTAAGAATAATAAGCATCAATATATATTGTGGATGGTGGATCAATGAGTGGTAGGCCAAGTGGATTAGTAAAAAGAGGATTCACCTAAGATGCAAGGCTTTCTATGAAGGTTGTGACCGATTCTTCTACATGTTGGCCACTTCTAGGAGCTACACTCCTGGTCTCAAAAGTTTGATATTTGATGATTCCTTCGTAAGAAACATTGTGTTGAGGTTCTTGAACTTTAGAATCCATACCTTGTATACTGTGAGATCTCCGAACCAGAAAAATTTAACGATCCTAAGGCCAATGATGAAAATCAAATAAACACACTCCTAAGAAAAACTAAATGTAATCAACAAAGAAACAATAGGTTCAAGGATCTTCCGAAGATGGGATGTCAAGCCACCAATGAATAAATGAGAAGAAATTACCCTGACCTCCACGGAACAATCCTTCTTGGTGTAAGTAACCCTCACTTTCACAGGATCACCTTCCAAGGGTAGTGAAAGTGTGATACAATGTTTTTGTTGGCATGTTTTACAGACAATAAATGCTTGTCATTGATGGAAAATACAACAGTGATGATGACTTGAGTACAGGAAGAATGTGCCAGGTGGGCACTAGAAGTCTTTATGGAAGACAATGCAGAGCTAGATCGACAAGATCAAAGTATGCAGTGATGGATCTCATTGAGATTTCCCAATGAACGTCAGATCTGAGCCCGTGGTCTGAACGACGTTGGATTCAGGAAAATCTGCACGCTCTTTAACGAGCAAGGTGAAATGCGCAACCCTGAAAAATCCAAAACAGGCACCTCAACAAAAAATCCATTTCGGAGTTTCAGTTACCGAGAGATGGAGAAGTCAAGAGTCCAAACTCTCCAACACAGGAGTCCCGAAATGCCAAAATGCAAAATCCTGAAAACCCGAAATAGACGTGTTACTCGAAGTAATGGATACTAGGATTTCGGATACTGGGAGATGGAGAATTCAAAGACTCTCAACATTAGGAGTCCTGAAGTGCCGAAATGAGAAATCCTGAAAAACCTGAAACATGTGCATCACTCGAAGTAATGGATACCAGGATTTCGGATACCGGGAGATAGAGATGTCATGGACTCTCGTCATCAAGAGTCCTGAAAATGCGAAATGCGAAATTGCAAAATGATCTAATTCATTGGATCAGGGTGTGATCTGGGTTGTTAGATCCAGGAGGTGAATTTGACAAACCACATCAGCAAACCACGCCAGCTAAGGACATGTGGCACAATCAAGCAATGACAAGTGTCAAGCTGATTCACCATTTCAGGCACATGTAAGTCATGAATCTGAGTGCCACATGGTAGCTATTCGACACGTGTCAATCCACGTGTGATGTCAACAGGTTTACATCACACTGGGATTTCGATTACCGGGAGTTGGAGGAATCAAGAGTGAAGACTCTTCATCTCAGGAGTCCCAAAATCGCGAAACCCAAAGTCATGAAATGTCGATTCGCCGAAAAACAAAACACCAAAATCTTATCAACTGTCCATCTCAGTGGGTTATGTGAGCTGTTCGATCACCAAGGGTTGTGGACCATTGAATGGCATAAAGAAGGCCTGTGAAGTTTTGAAATCATGACAAGATCGGGACCGTTGGGTCCATAGGACATGTGGCGAAAGATCGTCATTTCGCTGACTGGAGAGTCAAAGGAACGAGGTTCCCTAACCTGCGGAAATCATGATATGCGAAATCGTGAAGAGATCTGGACCGTCGAATCATCAGGAGTGTGAACCATTGATCCGAATCCATTTCAGATTTTCGGATACCAGAACTTGGAGGTGTCAGGAACACTTCACCACAGGGACACCGAAGTCTCGAAATGCGAAATTGCGTTATGCAGTTTCGAACTAGTTGTTGGTCACCGCCTTTGGTCACGTGGGGGATGGAGCTAGTACAAACAAGCTCCTTTTCAGAGTTCTGGGGATCAAGACATGGAGTCTAACAAATATATACCCCGGGGATCCCAAGATACCGAAATGAGAAATGCCGAAATGAACGCAAGATTTAGAGAAGTTAATCCAATGGTGCAGATAAAAATGAAGAAGATTGGAGGGCTATTGTTGCACTTCTCAGAGTAATCGCTAGAAACCACTGATGGTTTCTGCCAGAGGAATCTAAGACACTTGGGCATGATTGACAGAGAAGGTGAAGAGTCTCTAGGGATCTTCCGGTAGAACAAAGACTGTTCATGGATGCGACTGACAGCTGGATGAGCATTGGAGCCTGTAACTGCAATAGAATAGTTGAGCTCAACTGTAACAAAAGATGAAGAAATCTCAACTGATGGTGAGGTGAAGGAATTTGATTATGACACCCAGTGATGATGGACATATGGCATGAACAAACATAGAAGCTGAAGAGTTTCCCTAATGAACATGCAGAGAATGCAAAACGATGAGATAGAGAACATGCACAAGATGCACTGGGAGCATAAGAATGGGGAACACAGAATAGATTGGTGTTGTTACTGTTGAGCATGATGCATGTGTCAAGACGGAGGTGGAGTGCAGCACCCGAAATGGACAGAAGACAAAAGGTGCATTGAAAATGGGAATGGTGCAAAAAGCACAAGAGGCAGAAGAACATAAAAGTGTAATGGATGCTTGCAGGAAGACAGTGAGGAAGATTGAGCAGTGAAATCTTGCAGAACAATGATGAGACTGGTAAGTTGTCGTTGAAAACTATATCACTGTAATAAGTTCCAGTAATTCATATTCATAATCTAGGGTGGAAGAGAGGTGCTAGGGAGGACTGGTGTCCTCAGAGGTTCAAGTGGGTGCTTGAACACATGGAGTTGTAGCTTCCTTCTAGTTGGTGCTAGAGAAACCAGGGAGTTGGTGATTCCTTCTAGTTGGTGCTAGAGAAACCAGGGAGTTGGTGCTTCCTTCTAGTTGGTTCTCTTAGCAAGGAGCATCTTGCAAAACAGAGGTTTCACCCTCATTATGAGTTGGTGCTCATATGTATGATAATGTAAAGAATGTAAATACTACTTATCATATAAAGAATAAGAGGTTTTTACCCTGTATGGGTTTCCTCAAGAAAATATGTCTCTGTGTATCTCATATGTGTGACTGATGCTGAATATGCTATTGCTTATTTCCCTGCATCATTGTGATTTTCATTGAATGCTTTGTAAATAATTAAAAATAAGTATAATTTTTCAAGCTCGGTAGAAAACTGATTCACCCCCCCCTCTCAGTTGTCCAACAATTGGTATCAGAGCCGACCCCTTTTATCTAAAGGTAGATCCTAGAGCTTAAACATGTCAAGCCTTGAAGGAAATTCAACCAATAAGGCCCCTCTGTTCAATGGAACAAACTTTGCCTTCTGGAAAGTTAGAATGAGAACCTACATAATGGCTTTAGGTGCAAATGTTTGGGATGTGGTAGATACTGGTTATGTAAAGCCAGTTGTACTAGCTAATAAGGATGACAAATTAGAATTTAGCTTCAATGCTAAGGCTATGAATGCTATCTTAAGTGGGCTTGCAGAAGCAAAATTCATAAAAGTTATGCATCTGGGAATTGCCAAAGAAATGTGGGACAAACTCATTAACAATTATGAGGGTAATGAGAAGGTAAAGGATGCCAAGCTTCAAACCTATATAATGCAGTTTGAACAACTGAAGATGAAAGAAGATGAAACTGTTGGAAAATAATTTATGAGAGTAGAAGAAATGGTAAATGCAATGAAATCACTTGGTGAAACAATTGAGGAACCTTCTTTAGTTCATAAAATCTTGAGATCTCT
>JZKD02S0203635.1:468836-483707 GCA_000966675.3 Picea glauca
ATTGAAAAGTTGCCTGCAAGTTTAAGTGTCCTTTTCCCATTCATAATTCAAAAACTTTAATCGAACCTTTGTGAACGAGTTAGCAAAATAATGGTGTTATTTTGGGAGTTAACAGCAGCAAAAGACAACTAATGTATGGAGAATCCCAATTGAAGTAGTCTAGGAAAATGAAGGGATTGATAATTTCAAGGCTTCAAGACACCACATGTGAATTCATGCAAGAAGATATCCAAAGAAGAAGTGGTTAGAAATGATGTATTTCACATCACATGAATAAGTATAATTGATATTGAGGGAGTAGCCTGTGTAGTGGAAAGTCCCAGTCACACAGAAGAAAGGAACAAAGCCTAAGGAACAAGTAGAAGAAGGTCCATCAAATAAGACAAGTAGTCCATCATACAACACAAGGATACAGAGCACATTCAATCCATAGGAAGTAGCGCAACAGAAAATAAGGCAAGGAAGAAATACACTGTGTCAAGGGAAGAAGTAAAAGGGGATGGAGAGCAGGTAAAGGGAGCTCAAAAGGAGGCACAAGATGATGATACGAAAAATAAAAAAACTAAGGCGCATATCTCAACCCCAACATAGAAAAGGATTGGAACACATGAGGGATAAATAAATAAGAAGACAAAGTACTAAAAGAACCCTCCAATACTTACTATTACATAATACGATGCATAATTCATCACAGATAAAGTCCAAAATAGAGGGGAAAATGCACTACTTGCAGCAGAGGCACAACACAAAATGAAGAGATTATGGATAATCTAGTAGAAATTCATGACATTGTACAAAGGCTTTATCTAAATAAAACGCATCATCCTACACCGCAACAGAAAGACAAAGTATAGTAGGCACCAATGCAGAAAGAACAACAAGAGACAATGCAAACAATAGTGAATAGAAGTGAGAAGTTCAAGGTCACTTAGGAAATGTTGGAAGTATATGAGAACACATCGTAGAAACTAGTGAAAGACATAGAACATTTGGAGTTGGTTCTAGAAAACATACCCATGAAGGCACTATATGGGTTACACGTGAGTGTGATGTAAGAGGTTCATTCTAGAGCTAGGGTGGATTCCACCAACCTAGCGCTCGACCGGGAAGTTAAGGATATATTACATGTCACTTGTGAGAAAATCACATTGGACAAGGAGGAGGAGAAGAAGTGAGAAGATAAGTTATAGAAGAAACTTGTAAAATTATACAACCACATACCAGACTATGCGTAGGAACTAGAGGTCCCAACTGAAGAGAAGATACAAAATATTACACAGACACTGGATAAATATAAACAATATATATTGGACTTAACAAAAAAACTAAGTCCAAGAACACCTCCAAAAGTATGGGAACAAAGAGAGAAGGAGGATACTGGGCACGTAAATAAAATAGTGTAGGAGGTAAAAGAAGTGGTGGAATTATATGACAGGACTGCACATATTTGGACTAGCCTGGAAGAAGATGAGAAGGTACAACAACTGGAGTAGAAAGAGGGAAAATTGAACATGGAAATTCAGGACCTGAAGA
This sequence comes from Picea glauca, assembly GCA_000966675.3. Taxonomy (NCBI): domain Eukaryota; kingdom Viridiplantae; phylum Streptophyta; class Pinopsida; order Pinales; family Pinaceae; genus Picea; species Picea glauca. Next base: position 470,370 of record JZKD02S0203635.1, read on the forward strand.
AGAGGCAGAAGACCATGGCCATATCCCTAAGGCTGAAGGCCGCACAAGAGATGAAAAACCTGTAGGTAGTGGTAAAGACCACACAGGAAGAAAAACAATAAAGGCATGCTCACTTGGAGCCATTTCAACAAGAGGAAGAAAGGATGATAGAAAAGATATAAATGAAAAAAGGAAGACTAGAACAAATGCTGACAGAAAGCAGAGAAGTGATAAAAGAGCACATGCCAACACAATATTTGGAGATACTAGTAGGAAAGAGCGCACATGATAAGGAGAAAGTGACATAGTTGGAAAATAAATTTCATGCGCTGGAGGTAGCATTGATGAAGGTGAAATAAGTGGCTCAGGATGAGCCAAATGTTAGTGTTGGGGGCCTATTGGTGCAAGATTATGGTGGATGTTGGATATATCTCTCACTTATTATTTATTATAGGGTTGACCCAGGTTCAGATCTGAATAGGTTTCCAACAAAACAAGGTGCACAACGCAGACTCACCAGAGATAGCTCTATGGGTGACTGCAATACCCAGGTGTTTGCAGTCTAGGAATGAGTGGGGATTTGGGAGTGTATTATATCTTTATTTATGCATTAAACTTTTCATTGATTCCAATATTTCTAGGATTCATTCATCTTTTATCCTTATGCATGCATGCTAATACATGTAGTTATTCATTCATTCATAAACTAATAATTTATAGAAAGTAAACATTCAAGAATCATCACATAGAACACAAGTTTTATCGTGGTTCACCCCCTCCTAGTCTACGCCCACAAAGATTTGGCTTCTTTTCTCTTTTATTTAGTTTGCTGCAAAATCTGGTGCCGCGTGCATTACATCTTCAATCATAAAATCATGATGAGGTTAAGGAACCTCTGTGAGGTGGAATAGATCACACCAGGATCCTCAACCTATGAACTAACCCTCAAAATATAACTTGTTTGACTCTTGTACACCTCAACTACTTTCAACAACAATTATCAACAATCTTTAGCCACTTAACCAACCTCTAACCTAGACCTCCTAGGTTCTTATTTATACTATTTTTCAGGCTTATAGCCATTACAATCCTTATAAAAAACCTTAACCCTATCATGGTTAGGCTTTCCTGCCTGCGCGCCATGTTGATATTCCTTTTGCATGCTACTTTTCCTTCTTTATTTGCATGCTTCTTTCTTGCCATCTGTTGCGCACACTCCAAATTTAGGTATTCCTTTCCAAAATTAGATCTTTCCCACAATAGATCTTTTCTCCAAAAATAGGCATGCGCCCAAAATAACCTTCCTTCTCAAAATAGGCCTACACCCAACATTCCCCCAACACTGACATGTGGCTCATTCCGAGCCACTCAGGTGGTGCATGCTCTCTATACTGCCCTGTCCAAACTGTGGGACATTTCTTCTAGTTACCTTCCTTTTTCCCTCATCTGCACAACTTTTCCTGTTAGCACCTCCACTGACTGCACTATTATTTCCTCCTACATTAATGCTGTGCCCTCTATCTGTGCATGTACCATAATTTTCTTCTCTTCCTTCAATTGCGTAATCATCTGTGCTACTTGTTCTTGGCGGGGTTCCAATTTGGCTTGTCTTTCTTGATTTTTTGTTTGCACTATTTTTAACTCTGTCTGCAGAGTCTTCATTTCTTGAGTGCCCTTCAAGAGATTTGTGATGCTCATTGATTTCTGTTGTTGCTTTAGCTCTTGTATGGCAGCGCTGATTCTCTCCTCTTCTTGGTCCCACTGTTGGACCTTCTCATCTTCTTCCAGGATAGTCCATATCTACGTGGTTCTGTCGAACAACTCTTATACTTCCCTTGCTTCTTTCTCCATCTCAACCATCTGGAGTGAAAATTGCTATTCTCTCTATTCTTGAACCTTGAGAGGAGTCGTAGGATTGAGCCTTTCTTTGAGATCCTCAATTTCCTTCTTATATCTACCAATTATTTGTGAGATCAGGTTGATTTTCTCCTCTGGACTCCTCTCAGGTGCTTGCATGCTGTCTGGGATGTGATCATAAACCATTGTTAATTCCCGTTCTAGTTTATCTACGTGTTATTTATCCTCCTCTTTCTGTGAGGTTAGTTGTTCACATGTGATTTGTATCATTTCAACAACTCCTCTACCCACCTCCAAGTTGGTTGCATCCGCACTGGCCCCAGATTGCACTTCTTGCATTACGCTGTCCTGGAGTCCGTATAGTGCCTTGGTGGGTATTTGAGCCATGACAACTTCAAATTTATCCACGTCCCCCATGGGTTTATGCGTAGTCTCCTGATCCAATATGATAATTTGGCGCATGACAGTAAATGTATCCCTGCCTTAGATTACCAACTTCAATGTCTCCGCTCCTTCTTTCTGCACAGGGGGTCACCGTGGCCTTTCCTGTTGCTATGCCGTGGCCTATGGTCCTGCTTGGCTCCGTAGTTGTTGTAATTTATCATGGAAATATATGATCTTGGCCATGATATATTCTTGTTGTGCCTCTACAATGCAGACCACTTCCTCCCCCTATCTTTGACCTTGTCCATGACTAGTTCTGCATCATCCTCTATTAGGGTGATGACTGTGTCTTCCATGATGTACTTTCTCTTCTTGCATGCCTCTTTTTCCTGAACTGGATTCCTTATTGCTGTGAGGGCTGCGCCCCACTTGTTGTACCCTGGACATCCTCTTCCCAGCCTATGAAGTATCCCCCTTTCCTGTTTGTGGCTGGCTACTTGTCCTTTTTGCTGTTCTCCTTGGTCGTTTTGGTACTGCGCGGCTTCCAGTTGGATGATTCCACGCTGCAACCTTTCTAGTATTATCGGTTGGGCTATTTTTTCTTGATCAGAACCTGCTTCAGCCTTGTCCTTAGGCCTGGAGGATTGCATCGTAATTGGCCTTGTTGATGGTTTTGTGACTGGAAACTACTACTGCACATGCTAGTCTTTGACTATCTAGTCCACTTCTTCCTTCATGATACACTACTTCATTTCTAGCCACACCTTCTTTGGATCCCTTGCGGGATGGATCCACATGTGGTGCCTAGATTCCTTGAACTTGATTATCCCTTCTGTCTCTTGGAATAACTCTACAAGTATGCGCCACACATTAGCTGTGTGTTGTTGTATTTCTTCCAACAACATTGCAAAAACAATGTTGTTTGCTTGCTGATTTTTGTTATCCTTGGCCTGCCAAAGGGACTCATATCTGGCCGCATAAAATTTCCCCTTCCTATACAGGAATGCTGAGAATTTTGGCTCCTACTATCCTTCCAATGCTATAAGAATGATAAACCAGGAGTGGTGGAACTTGGTTCCATTATCCTGTGCATCTCGATAGTCTACCAAAAAATGGTTCAACAAGTATGGTGCCCAACTGAACATTAATCCTTTCATGCACAGCATGACTACTGCAATAACTCTTACCGACGCTTCTTCTTTTTGGCATTTCCTGAATATTTTTCAAGCCATGATATTTATGGCGAACCTTTTTGCGTTGTCATTGATATCTTTGATCACAATGCCCCTATTACCCCAACTGGTGCCAAACTACACTTTGACTAGCTCTACGAATTCCTTCTTGCACGCCTTTTTATCTAATTATTCCTCTAGCTGCGTGCCGACTGTAGGTAGTCCTGTGATCTTGGAAATCAGTGCCACATCTATCTATACTAGACTATCCATCATAAGATTCCTTCGTGTATGTGGGACATTAGTTGTTTGATGCAGAGCTCGACGTTTTTATCGCGCTCGAAGTGTGGTATGTCCAATAGGTTCATGATGCAAGATTTATATAGCCCTGTTATCCATTGCACGAGATCCATTATGGGTTTACCCAGGGGTCCAATTTTCTTTGTGTTTGATAAATATGAATCTTCAGAAAAATATGGGAATTTGATCACATTGCACACATTGTGTCAGAGCATCTGAGTTTGGGTACCTTTCCCAGCATATCATCCACAATGATCACTACATCTGGGAGATATGGGAGTGTAATATCCATGGAGTCTTGTGTCTTTCTTTTCTATCCCACAGTAGATGTACCTTCCTTTGTTGTGTCTGCGTCCTCTTCTTCCCTTTTGGACTCCAAACAATTGGTGATACCCTCAACCAACACTTCCTCGCCTTCGTGGGTCTTTCACGGTCCCATTGTTTTGTTGGGATTCACAAACGTCTCAGGGTTAGGGTTCAGAATAAAATTCCGAGCCCCGAATCCCTACCCTATTTCTCCTTGCTACGCTATCTATGTTTCCTCTTGAACCCGTGTTGGGATGATCGATTTTGTATCTGAGGTGGTGACATATTCCAGCTCGACCACATTTTTAGGTTGTCTCATTCTATCCTTGTGCCTCTGACCCTGCCGAGTAACCCGTACATACTGGCCTGGAGCGACAAACTTCGGTGGGGTCATCTTCTCTCGAATTCACACACTTTCTTGATTCTTTGTAAAATTCTAGCTAGGGCATGCTCTTTATATTTCTCTCTATTCTCCAAAATCACTAAGAATTGAATAAACATGTGCTTTCCGCCTTTTATAGACCCAGTTGTATCTGTTTTTCACTTTTTTTGTGCATTTATGCCGAGTGTAATTTTTCCCGCACACTGTCTTCTGATGTTTTTCAGGTAATTACTGCACACAATTTTTTTCACACTTTCTTATGGTTCAGTCAAATTTTGCATCTTTTTGTGTTTTTATTCCTTTTTCTATTTTTCCATTTATTTTTTCTTCTTTTTCTCCTTTTTATTTATTTTTATCATTTTTCTGTCCTAATCTTTGCTATAGTACACTATATACATGTCTTTCTCACTGCACTGTAACTTTTAAGGGATAGTAGGTCGACTATCCCTGTACAGTTTTAGTCGACTACTGTTGATCATTCCTTTCAATTATGTTCCTCCCAAGTCCTTTAGCTGTACAAATCCCCCATCTGTGACAATATTTACTTCATATGGCCCTAGCCAATGCATTCTAAACTTACTGGGGTGTTGGAAATATTTGCTGTCAAAGAGTAGAACTAGGTCTTCCTCCTTAAAACACTTATTTTTAATTTGCCTATCATGTCAGGCTTTGTCTCTTGCTTTCTATACTTTCTGGTGAAATCCCGCTAGAATCATGTCCTCTTCCATTTCCATTAATTGACTTAACCTTTCCCGTACTGCGCCTCTTTCTGTCATGTTGGTAATTGGTGCTACGCACAGACCGGGTACTAGAAATTCTAATGGTACTGCTGCTTCTTACCCATACACCAATCTGAATGGTGTCTGTCCTGTCAAATTCTTACATGTGGTCCTATATGCCCATAGTACTGCTGGTATCTTCAAGTCCCAATCATCCCTGTTGATATTGTATATTTTAGTCAGAGCATTTTCCAAAATCTTATTGAAAACTTCTACTATTCCATTTGCCTGAGGATGATATGGTGTACTCTTTTGGTGATAGAATTCAAACTTCTCAGTCATAGACCTAATTGTATTATTGATAAAATGAGTGCCTTGGTCACTCATAAGAATCCTAGGACATCCAAATATGGTGATCACTTGTTCAAATAAGAAGTGTGCTGCTATCTCTGCGCTACAGTCTTTGACTGGTGCTGCTTCTACCCATCTTGTTAAGTATCAGTAGCAGTAATAATATACCTAGCTCTTGAACTTTTTTCTAGTGGATTAATAGGTCCTGCAAAGTATATTTCCCATTTTTAAAATACCTACAGAGTCACTTGTTGTCTTAGAGGAATCTCATCCCTTCTATTGGGTTTGCCAACCCTCTCACATACATCACATTTATGGAAATAATCCTTGGCATCGTTATGGACTGTTGGCCACCATAATGTTGCGCGCAATACCTTATGTGTGGTATCTTTACCTGTATAGTGTCCTCCAACTATACCTTCATGATATTCTGCCAAAATTCTGGGCCTTTCATGTTCTAATACACACCTTCTCAAAATGCTATTTGCACCCATTTTGTATAAATGTCCTGCAATAAGTTGATAGTCTGCCACTCCGACTACCATATTTTTCTTCTGCACAGTGATAAATTCTTTTGGTGCAACCCATGTACTTAAGTATTCAATAATATGAACAAAATATTCATCAACTACCTTTACTGAAAATCACTGTGCATCAAGGAAGTTGTCTTCCAAGTTAGTAGGTTCTTTTCCATCAGTTACCCTTGATAGGTGATCATGTCCCACGTTCAACTTCCCTCGTTTGAATATCACTTCAAAATCAAATTCTTGGAATAACAATGGCCATATATAGATCCTCCCTCCCAATACTATCTTGTTGACTAGATATTTGAGGGAAGAATGGCCTGTGAACATTTTAAAGTTTTTACCCAGTAAATAGTGCCTAAATTTCTGAAGTGCATATACCATGGCTAGGCATTCTCTTTCTGTGGTGTTGTAATTCTGCTATGATTTTGACAACTTTATGGTTGCAAAGGCTATATGATGGTCTAAGTCTCCTGCTCCTGGCTGCACCAGAATTGATCCAAGTGCTATGGATGATGCATCTACATGCACATGAAATGTCTTTTTCCAATTTGGAAATACTAGTATAGGTGATGTTACCATATTTTGTTTTTAAGTGTCCAATCCTTGCTGATAGTCTTCATTCCCCTGAAATATGGTGTCCTTATTCAACAATTTTTCTTGGCGTAGTGATTTATGCATACCCCTTTATAAAATTCCTGTAATATCCTATATGTCCTAGTGTTTCTCTTAACTGGCGTACTGACTTTGGTGGTGGTAAATTTACAATGACTGCAATATTAGCAGGATCCATTAGTAAAACTTTTTTACACACTATATGTCCCAAATATATTCACAAAGGTGTCCCAAAAATGAATTTCTTAATGCTCAATGAGATCTGACATTGCATGAATCTTTTCAACATGAGTCTTAACACTTCTACATGATCTTTTAATAGACTATATACAATCTAGTCATCCATATATACTTCTATAAGATGATGTATAAATTCCTTAAAATAAGCTATGACTACGCTTGAAAATATAGCTGGTGAATTCTTCAGCCCAAATTTCATGACTGCATATTGGTAGGATCCCCATTCTATAGAAAAAGTAGTCTTATACCTGTCTTCTTGAGCTATTTTAATATGATGGTAACCTGAGAATTCATCTATAAATAAATAGGCTTCCAGGCCTCCCACATTCTCTAAGACCTCATCTGTAAAAGGGGTAAGGAAAGGGTCATGTAAGAAAACATCATTAAGTTTCCTCATATCTACACAAATCCTTATCCCCCCTTGTTTATTTTCTTGGACTACCATAGGATTGATGCATTCAGATTCCTCTATTGGTTCTATGATACCATCTTCCAACATTCTGTTAATTTATATTTTCACTTTCTACTTATACACTGGATTCAATCTATAGGGTATTTTCCTGATAAGTCTAGCCTTAGGTTTGAGGGGTATCTTCATCTCACTTAGCTCCCCTAATATTCCTTTCATCTTTGTAAAGGTCATTGGAAATAGGTCACTGTATTCGTGCAACAACTCTGTTATTCTTTCCACTGTTCACTCATCCCAATAATCTCCAATACTTTACATTTTAGGATTGTCATTTGTCCCAATATTGACTTTCTTAACTTTTATTGGTGCAACAAATACTTCTGACTCCAGATATGGACCTTCCACCTCTCTTTCTCCCTCAATCTATGTAATCTGAATGTTTCATGATTCATCTTCATCTGGTGCTTCCTCTTTGACATGATAACATGAGAGTAACTCTTTGACTGTCTATCTGTTCTATTGCTGATGTTATGTCATGCTTGTAACTTCTGGTTCATTAATAAATATCATTCTCTGTATCAACTTCAACACTGAATCAATGTTGGGGTTCTCATGTTAAAATGAGAAGGTTACTACAAATTCTACTATAATCCTGTCCATTATGAAGTGCCTCTGCGCATATCCTGGTCTATATACCAATTCCCTGGGATTCCCTCCAATGTATGGATAAAGTGATGAGTCCATTCCTCTGGTGGTGTCATCCTCCATTGTGCCTTGCACTTCTCCAAGTGTTACCCTAGTGTTCCTTGTCCATTATACCTCTGCATTTTATTGCTCCCCTACTCTATGCCAAATCTAATGCACAATATTCATTTACACTGATACTGGTCCTAAATGGTTTCTTTGTGCCCACCCCACACTAGTACATATTGGAAAAATTTTGATGTTCAATTTGCGACGTTATGGACAAAATTGGCCATACTGTCGAAAAATAGAGGACATTTAAATTTTTTTCTCCATATTGCCCGATAACGTCACAAGTGCGATGTAATACAAACACATGTCGCTATTGCGACGAAGGTAGGAAGGCATCTCTATTGTGACACCATTGGATTTTTGTCTCTCTTGCGATGTTGGTAAAATAGTCATTGCAGTTGCGACGTTATGGAAACTAGGTTTTCCCCCTCCCAATGATCACCTAGTATTTGACCAAGTCAACTTTGACTTGGTTAACTATCATCGGAATTGTGACGTTATAAAATCTATAAATATGTTGCATTTTATGGATGTTGTGAAAATTTTGCTATAATAATGACACTTCAAAAAAGGTTTAAGCGGGTCTTCTTGGTGAACAAAAAACATGTGTTTTTTTTCAGTATATGTCTATGGGGAAGAATGTCAGAAAACATTAGATCTGGGAAAAGAATTAAAGAGGGTGAAAAGGGTGATGGTAAACGTTATTTCCCTTGCAAAAATTGTTGTACTAGACGTCCCATAAGAGTTTTAATAGCAACAGCTAAAAAACATTGTAGAAAATATGGGCACATGGACAGGGGATCAAATGAATATCATCCCATGGTAATTATCTATATATAAATTCATTATCTGTTTTAATACTTATTGTATTCTCAAAATTTTATGTTGTTTTATACATGCACTAATTTTTCATGATTGTTTGTAATTTTAAAGTTAGATTTTCCCCCTAAGTTTATGCACAAAGCACCAAGTAGTAACAGAAATGATGTTGTAGTACAAGATGAAGAACTTGAAGCAGATAATGAAGATCAAGTTAATGATCCCATGGAAGTAGATGACAATAATAACATAGTTCAAGATGATGGGACAAATCAAATGATCCACGGCTTATTCGGTCATCCAGATGTGGATCATGGGGACAATAGTGATGGTATTTATGATGAACCTCTAATTGAAAATGAAAATAAACAACTTTATAAAGGGTCAAGAGAAAATCTTCTCTCCACTATATTGTTGCTGGTGAACTTGAAAGTTATGAATCATTTATCGAACACTTGTATGACACAGATCCTAAGGTATGTAATATGTTTCTTCACATCTACATAAAGGTTGAATTTCCCCCCCTTTTTTTAGTGTTAATTAATGTGTAAAATAAAAATGCAATATTTACAATAACTATTCTTTACATTAACTATTTATTTTTTATGTTTTAGATTGTTAGGTGAATTTCTGTTACCCTCGTCAAATATTTTACCTCACACATATAAGGATTTACATGCCATTATGAAAGTCATTGGAACGGAGTATCAAATTATAGATGCATGTCTTGATGATCATATTATATATTATGGACAACATGAGTCGAAAACAGAATGCCCGGTATGTGGTATTAGTAGATATCGAACCGATCAAATAACAAAAATGGTCCCTTGAAAGGTTCTTCGGAATATTCCCATAATTCCACGTTTGTAGTGACTGTTCAGGTGCCAAATCATAGCACAGTTTATGGATTACCATGCACTAAAGAGAATTGAAGATGGCATTCTTTGAATGCCTGCAGATGGTTATGCATTTAAGGAAATTGCTGCAAAATGGCCAGAATTTACAGATGAACCTTGTAATGTTAGGCTTTCATTGGCAACTGACGGTGTTAATCCATTTGGAGAGATTCGGTTTGTTTACTTAGTGTGGCCTATTTTTATTATAAACAATAAAATTCCTCCTTGGAAGTCAATAAAGAGGGAGCACATAATGTTGACAATGATTATTCCATGTATTTGTTTACATAAATTTTTTGAATTTAAATTTTTCATTTTTCTCTTTTTTTGCATAACATCTTTTATTTATTTAATTATGTATATATACATACCATGGTAGTAATTTCGTGTAATTTCAAACAATTAGGTAAGTACCAAGTTAAATATATGCATGTGCATATCGAGCCTCTTATCGATGAGCTACTAAAGTTATGGGAGGGCATCACTATTTATGACATCTGTAAACCAATTGGGCAGAAGAGATTTCAATGCCATGGAATACTTTTATGGACAATTCATGATGCCCCAGGACTAACACATTTTTGTGGTATGTAACGTTCCATATTGCACGCTTGAATAGTATACAATTAATTTAATATATCATGCATGTTGTTTAAATAATCATTTCGTATATATATTAATAATTCACATTAATCCATCTATTGCATGTCTTCAAACAAAGGGTAAATTTGCATGTCTAGTTTGTGGTCCTAAGATGAAATATCATCGGTCAAAAAGTTTAGGAAAGGAGGTGTTTGACGAGTATAGACACTTCCTCTCTAAGAACCATAAGTATCGTACTACTGAAAAAGATATTTCCAATGGGAAACAAGAGACTAGACTAAAACCAAAAAGAATGACACCTCGACTATGGAAGTTGGCATATGACAGAATTAATCCACTAGGTACGCATTTTGTTTATGTATCGTAAATGGAATCATGTTTTGAAATTTTATTTTAATTATTCATTTTATTTTACCGCATTTGATAAATAGTGTTATGATTTTTTTTATGCTTCATAAATGTCATCGTCGTGAAGGTAGTAATAATGGGCTTCCACGAGGAATGAAATGTTATCCCACTCAATTCATGAGGTTTCCTTACTATAAGGGCCTAAAAATAGTTCATTTATTTGATACAATGCATATCAATAAGAATGTGACATAAACATTATGGAGAATCATAGATGGTAGGAGGGATAAAGAAAAAAAATGTCAAAATTTGTAATGACATTCAAGAATCCAATCATGCAATGAAAAGTGTGATCCGATTAAATAACGATGGAGACCAAAATAACCTTCCATGGTTATTAATAGAGCAACAAAGCAATGACGTAAAAGAGGTCATTGAAAAAATTAAATTTCTCACAGGTTTTTGTTCAAACATAAAGAATATCTTAACGAAGAAAGGTGAATTTGGTGGGGTAAAAACACATGATTGGCATACCTTCATTAAGGTAATGAATCATTTTAGTATTCATATTTATATATTGTTCATATACATTTTTTGATATTTTTATTTTTTTTTCTAGTTTTGAACAAGCAACGATTCGTTTTTATTGTTACAATATGTTCTACCTCTATCTCTCCCAAACGACTTTGACAACAACATAGAACAAGTTATATATGATCTTGGAAAATACATGAGGTAAGTAGCTGCAATATATATGCAAAAAAAAAATCAATTTTTTGTTGTACTTAATGACATGTGTTTTACTTGTAATGTAATATGTATTTATATGTTTTGTTGAAGCATTTTATTTTCTTGTGTCATGATCTGTAGATGGTTGTCATTGAAAGAAATCCATGAAAATGATATAAAGTATTGGAAGAGAGAAATTCCTCGGCTAATGTGTGAAATGCAGAAGTATCTACCTCCAACATTTTTCAATGCACAAGAACACTACCTCATACACCAATTTGAGGAGATTGAAATGTGTGGAATTGTACACACAAGGTCAATGTGGATGGTGGAGAGGTACTAGTTGAAATCATTGAAGGCTTTGGTTAGACAAAGAGCACGTCCTGAGGGTTCTATGGTGGAAGGATATATGGTATATGAATCCATTGTGTATATTAGTCAATATCTTCCTAAATTAGTAGTGCAAGCTATGCATGCAGTGGATTTCATTTGGGATGTAAAATCCATCAAATTTTTTGAAAGGGAGAAGCTATTAGGGAAAGGTACAATGAAGAAAGTGAGAGGTAATTAAATTGTGGATATTTTTAATAAATATATTTTTTTCATTTTTTTGTGTATATGATCATACTCATTTAATATTTATTCTTTCATCATTTATTAATATTTACCATGATTATAACTAATATTTAATATTGGTGAATTGTGTTTTTTTGATCGGTCAGTTGCTCAAGATTGTGATGCACTACATTTATACATTGCAAACAATCTTGACTGGATGAAGGTATGGATTGATAGATGTAAAGAATGTCATGGAAGTAGGTTATCATGGAAATAACTATCTGAATTGGTTAGATAAGCTCGTCGTAATGGAGATTCCGATGTTACGCAGAGGGAAATAGATTTAACATATTGTTTGAAAGATGGAAAGGAAAGAAAATTCACCCATTTTATTAAGTTATTTTATATTATATTAATGTGACTGTAGGTGTGTTTTTTTCATATTATACTTTCCAAGTTATATGAATTTGTTTATTATTAATTTACAATGCATCTTTTACATGTCTGGCATATTGCAGTTGAAACACCACAAGGCTATGTGGTGCAATGGTCGTAAATTTCACATCAAACAGTTTGATGAAACCAAAATTTTTTCTGATAGTGGGATAACTATAGTATTCCAGGTCACTAATGTTTCCTCTAGGAGTGAAAAACGTCCTCGAGATTATGAAAATAGATACTATGGGTTTTTGAATGATATAATTGAGTGTGACTTTAATTCCTTCAAATTAGTTTTGTTTGATGTCAAATGGTATAGGTTACGAATGCATGAACATGATGAGGAAAGAACCATTATTCAACATGCCAACATATTTTCGATGATTAAAACAACAATTTTTGAAAAAAAAAAATGACCTTTATGTTTTTCCAAGTCAATGTGAACAAGTCTTTTACTCAAACGTTCCAGGAAAGAGGGATGGGTCATTTGTTGTTAGATATGATCCAATAGGAAGGCTAGTAAAGTCTACTGTAGACGAGGAAGATGATATTGAAGAAAAAGATGATGTAGAGCTAGAGCATGAAGAATATGGGTCGATAGATGAAGAAGACGCAAAAGATGAACCAAGCGTAGGAGACAATGTGCTAGTTCTTGTTGATGATACTGATGAAGATATGCTCGAAAATGACATTGATGATGATGATGATGATATCATCAATCCTTTCAACATTGTTTTTGAACCGGATGATGATAAAAATGTCGAGTTGGAAGATCAAGAAGAAGATACAGAAGAAGGATGATACAAATGTTGCGTTGGTCGATGACGTACGTAACTTGTATGAATTATTCTCTTTAAATAATTTTTTATGTGGGTTAATTACATGTTTTTAAGTTTTATTTCATTTTTGTTTTGGTAGTTTCTATGCATGATTACTATGTTGCTTTTGTT
>JZKD02S0203635.1:511607-524983 GCA_000966675.3 Picea glauca
ATCTTTTAATTTGCATCTCACAAATTAATTTGACTAAGACCCATATTCGGCAATTTCTCCCCCTTAGGGCCTAGGGAAGAGAAACACTTGCCTTGGTACATAATTTAACACATATGTTGTAAAACCCTAACCGATGACGAGTCATTAAATAACTTAAATCAAGATTGCAGAAAAGTATTTATGTTACTTTCTCTAAAGGTTTTCCTTCACTGGTATGGTCCATTGAGGATGGAATTTAGTACATTGGTAAGTTTTGAGTGTGCTGCACAACTGATATAGATGAAAATTTTTGCTTGAGAAACTCCTATTTGGCCTCCTTGAATGTTTCCTTTTCTTTGTGTGCATCAAACTGCTTCTGTGGTTCAATATTCTTCTTAACCCATTAGTGTTGCAATGGATCTTGTTTTACTGCATCAGTTCATGTCTTGGATCCTCCTAGAGTGACTATATTGATGTTTCTCCCATCCTCCCTAGATTCTGTAGAAATCCACTGTACATTCTAGTTTTTCTAGTTGTCTTCTATGTCATGATCTGTTGCGTGGCAGTACATACATGTCACTGGTGGGAGTGGACACTCCCTTTCATAATTTCATGGTTGTTGGAAGTTGTGGAACACTACTAGTCCTCTGCCTTGTCCAAATCCTCCTCTACCTCGTCCTCCACCTCTATATCCACCTCAATCTCCTTGTGGCACGTTTCACTGAGGTACCTAGTTATACTGCATGGGGTTATATTATGGCTATGCATTATTATACTGTTGCTGAGTAGTGTTGTACTACTGCTACACATTATTGTATGGTGGTGGTACCTAGTTGATATGAGGTGTATATTTTCTTGTCATCATTTCTTCTTGCACCCTATAAGTATATGAAGTTCTTTCTCTCATCGGCTCCATTTTCCTACAATCCTTATCATCGTGATCCACTGATTTAAAAAAAATGCAATATTAAATTTTGGGTACTATCTTATGCTTATGCATCATTGGGTAGTGATATGGATCATGTCCATGTGTCTTGCAAATCTCACACCATGGTCCTCCTCCTACATAAGGTACACCAAACAAATTCTCTTTTCTCTTTACCCTTATTCTGGTTAAGTTGAAATGTTAGATTCTTCAAATCCTCCTTCAACTCCTCTATTGCTGGATCTGTCTGCTAATATTGGTTCTCTTCCAATTGTAAGGTTGTCTACAGAGCCATTGCCTGAGTGTGGAACTTCTGTTGTCTTAATGGGTATTTCAAATGTGGTAACAATGAGTTCACAAATATATGCCTATGTTGCATGTCAGTCATTTCATATTTCAACTTACCTTTTAGATGCTTAAACCTCCAATCAATCTCCCAAACAGACTCACCTAGTTTTTTCCTTATTTTAATCATTTCATTCATATACTGGTCTTCTGAGATGGGCTTCTAAAATTCGTTTATCAATAGTTTTTTCACATCTGCAATAGTCTTTGTTACTCATGGTGGACTGTTTACATCTAGGCTCATGTACCAGTCCAATGCGTGGTCTCTTAGCATGATACCTAACTATGCAAGTTTTGTATCCTCATTTGTGATCTTCTTTACTTCCCAGATCTTCTCACAAATGAATAAGTGCTTTTCAGGGTCCTCTGATGCCTCTCCTTGAAATTATGGTAACTTGATTGTGGGGTCATGTCCTGCCATTTTGAACTGTGTTGAAATCCTACCTCCATGCGATGTAGATAATTGACTATTAATTCCTAAATTGGATCCCCCAGTTGATGCTCCTTGATTGGATGCGTGTCCTGTTTTCTTTCTCCCACTAAAATTGGGTTGTCTAAACATTGGTGTTCTTTCTGGTGTGTTATTCACACATGGGGTTGTAGGTTCCACACTGACGATGATCTGGATTGGAGTTCTAGCTTTTGTTTCTACCCTTGGACCTCCTATTTTCCATTCATATGTTACGTGCATGATTTCCTCAATAAAATCCACAACCAAAGATCCTCTACCTCTTCTTCATCGCTTTCCAAGAGCGCTCTATCAACTATGGCTCTCTTCTTATTATTCATCTTATATTGGTAGGGTGCTTCGCTGCACACCTTTCCATCCTTTTCCATTATCTGCTTTATCTAGTCTTCCTCCATCATGATTGGGTCCATGGCCTCACTCTTTTTTCCCTTATCCATCTCTTCCTCCATTTCTCATCTTCCTGTCAGTTCTTCCCCTCTTCCTCCATGCACGTAGGGAATTTTAGCTGTCTGATTCCATAGTAATCACACCGTTGTCATACAATAAAATATTTATTGAAGTCCCTTTAGAAAATATTTCTCTGTTGCGGTCTAATACTTCATTTTATATACAAAAAATTCGGTGATAAACCCTGCAATAATACTATCTAACCAGAAATCTACTACGTGCATGAATTTGTTATCAACTCACTGTAACTACATGATATCCACAAGATTCCACTCTAGCTATCTAAATCGATTTGTAGGGTGGTTTTATTTCAACCTTAATAACCACTCCTACAAAAAATGCGAGAAATTACAAAAAACTACCTCATGTTGGTCGCTAAACACATATTCGTCAAGAAATTTGCGCGGTGTGTTTTCCTTTTGCGCAAACTCGAGTTCTTTAATTTTCAACCATCTTTTGATCTCCACCTTTGTTGGATTCCATGGCTTAAACATTCCATTCTATACCTTCATTCTCTGTGTGTTTCTTCCACAGATCCAGTCGAATCAATCCTATGCAGTTCCAGTCGGAAACATAACCATTTTTTGGTTAGATCTCTCAGTTCTTACTTCTTCTAGGGTTGACCCAGGTTCAAATATGAACATGTTTCCAACAAAACCCTCTAAAACTATCGACCCTCCTAGTAAACCAAAAGGAAACCCTATGCACAACACAATCTCACTCGAGATAGCTCTATGGGAGACTGCAATAACCAAGTGTTTACAGTCTAGGAATGAGTGGGGAAATGGGAGTGTATTCTATCTTTCTTTATGCATTAAACTTGTCATTGATTCCAGTATTTCTAAGATTCATTCATTATTTATCCTTATGCATGCATGATAATACATCTATTTATTCATTCATTCATAAACTAATCATTGGAATAAAGTAAACATTAAAGAACCATCACACATAACAAAAGTTTTACCATGGTTCACCCCCTCGTGGGCTATGTCCACAAAGATTTGGCTTCTCTTCTCTTTTATTTAGTGTACTACAAAATCTGGCGCTGCGTGCATTACATATTCAGTCATACATTCATGATGAGGATAAGGAACCTCTGCGAGGAAGACTAGATGACACCAGGCTCCTTAGTTTGTGACATAACCCTCAAAATATAGCTTATTCGACTCTTCTACACCTCAACAAATTTCAACAACAATTATCAACTATCTTTAGCCACTTAACCAACCTCTAACCTAGATCGCCTAGGTTCTTATTTATACTATTTTTTAGGCTTATACCCGTTACAATCCTTATCAAAAATCCTAACCCTATCATGGTTAGGCTTTCTTGCCTACACGTCACATTGCTTTTCCTCTTGCATGCTCCTTTTCCTTCTTTTTCTGCATGTTTCTTTCTTTCCATCTATTGTGTGTGCTCCAAATTTAGGACTTCCTTTCCAAAACTAGATCTTTCCCACAATAGATCTTTTCTCCAAAAATAGGTCTGCACCCAAAATAGCCTTCCTTCTCAAAATAGGCCTCTGCCCAACAATGAAGAAAAGTCAAGATCGAGAAAAACACATCAAATGAGGTAGATTGGACCAAGAAGGAGAGTGCACCATATTTTTAAGAAAATAAGCACGTGCAAAAGGATTTGCGGAAATCCAACACAAATGTGGACAAACCTAGTCATGTTATGGTTAGGGTTTTTGATGTATTGTAAGGGTTTTAACCCAATTTTGTGGTATAAATAGAAGAAGTCTAAGGTGGATTGAGGTATCTATGTATTTGTGTGAGATATTTGTAGGACTTCTTGCATGAAGAAAATACTTGGAGAACCTTTTTGAGTTTAAATTTTATATGGTTGAGAGTTGCGGAGCTAAGATGGAGTCAATCTGGATATGTATATGAGGGTCAGGTCACAAGATGTGGAGCTTGGTGTTATGCTGGTCCACCTCACTACACTCTATTATACAATGATGTAATGCATGCAACACCCTTATGAATAAGAAGAAACCAAATCATATCTTTGTGGACGTAGCCCCAGGGGGGCTGAACCACGGTAAAAGCCTTGGGTTTCAATGTGTCTTAATGTCTTTATTATTTCTATAATTATGGTTAAATGGTTAGATAAATTAAAAGTTTAAATTACAACATGCACTAAAGGTATGCATGAAAAATGAATATTATGAATGAATGAATTAGTAGATATGATGAATGGTATGATAGAATGTATGGTTAAGTAGAAATATAAGTAAGAAGAACACCCCAATTCCTTCCATGACTGTAGACATATGCATCCTACAGTCACCCATAAACCATATCGGGTGAGACTGCATTGTGCACTCTGTGCATGGTGTAGTCTTCTGGTTTACCAGAAGGGCCGATGGTGAAAAGGGTTTTGTTGGAGAAATAAGGTATGACCTGTGTCAGCCCATAAGTCCAACACTGATGATGTGTGAGAATCGACTCCAATAGAATGCAAAAGAATGAGATGCAATTATTTCTTTTTGATGAATTCTATTTATGGGAAGGATAAGAGTTCTATTCTTCTTAACACAAGCAATTTCTCAAATTTTATGCAACTTTTAAATTTATAGGAGAAATATGATGCCAAACTACTAAGAAAATGGTTTTGAAATCCAAATTCACATGCAAAACTAGCTCTCTTCCAAACATGTACCAAAATTAATTTCCTAAGAATGAAAAAAATTCTTTGTTCAATTATGTATGCAATGAGATATGCAAACTTTTCTACTTCTTAACTTTCAAGTGAAATAAAAGAGATAAATGTTTGACACAAAGAAACGCGAGTCAAAAAAGAAACCAAACAATGTGCACTAAAAAAACGACGAGAACTGAAAGAAATCAAGTATAAGAATGGACTTCACAACTTGTTCAATCAAGAACTCAAAATATGTAAAGGAGAAAGAATACAAGCACTCTTGAAAATCCTAAAAACCAAGAAACAAGAATCAATATTCAAGGCTAGGTTGTAGTAAACAAGAGATTCCTAATCATTCAGAAAGAGATATGTTTCAATGAAGACACAAAAGGCTCAATACCAAGCAACCTTTGCAAATTCTAGTTCATGAAAACTTATAAAAAATCAAGAAATATGAAAACTTTGTGAGACAAAGATCAAGCAACTGAAAGTTAGGATGAATTGAGGGATCTTGTTAACCCAAGGGGATCATACAATTTCACAACTAGAAGAAGTTCGCAAACTCAAAGAAGGAAATGAAATGAGTGATGAATGACAATTTCCCAATGAAAACAAAGTCAAAGACTAACCAAAAGACTCTGGGATAAAATCATTATAACATTAGATTGAGAAAAAAAAAGAAGAACTTCATGAAACCACCTAAGAGAAGATATTGGTGGCCATATTACCAAAGGAACAAAGAACTATGGCTCTCCCTACAGACAAAATGGGAGCGCCAGTTAGGCCAGTGGTGCCCTGGTAACAACTACATGGGAGTGTTGGTTATGGAAATGCTTTAAAAAAGAACAAAAAAGCTTAAACTCAACAGAGACTTAGTCAACGACTCTATAAAATATTCAATAAATAAGAGGGAAGGGGAAATAACTCATAATCAAGAATCATACAAACAATGTCCAAGCATAATTTTTTTATATGAACTAAAGGAATGACTAGTCAAAGTCGTTCCCTAATGGTGTCACCATTTTTCTGTTATGAAAGTTCTTACCTTGCAGACAGGTTAAGCTCCCCTTTGGACCACGATATCTTCTATGGTACAAAGAAAAAAGTAAAAAAATGGTTGCTACTTTCCTTATAGATCTATTTCCTTAACCTATAGATAAAAAGAGGAAGACACACTTGTTTCCCGAAGTTTGTCCTCGCTGCTCCTTCCTTTTTCTCCTTTTCTCCAATCCCTTCAACAACCAAAGAGACTTGCAAAACAAGAGGCAAGCAAACCTTCCTACTCCTACTATATGTCATTAGATAAAAACCATATCTATCTATACCCGATTTAACTTAATCATATACACTATCATGAACAAAATAGAGAAAATGATAGGCCAAGTTAATATTAATTTGGAAAACAAGTTACAAGCACTTACAAGCCATGTCTGACACTGCATCACCTTCTCCAAGTTCTCCTCATCCAACCCTTGCATGAAAGTCTTGAGATAAAAATGATGATGCTTCAATGGATTCTTTCTCCTAGGATCAAAGGTTTGAAACCTGAAATCTCCCCTCCTCTCACCTTGGAATTCCCTCATTATATAGGATTTGGTGGCTTAACCACCATGGAGAAGATCACTCACTAGATCCACTAAATTGGGGTATCTAATAGTTTTAGGGAGAAAATATCTCTCAAGTATTTTAAGGAGAAAATATATCTCAAGATCCACCAAATTAGGATTTTGGTTTGAGAAAATCACTCGACCATCCATGAGATTCTCAACTTCTCCTTGAGATTAGGAAACTAAATGTGAGGTGGATTCTCACACTAAATTAATTTCCTCTTTTCAATAAAAATAAATAATACATGTGAACATATTATTTTGACCTTCATATGATAAAGTTTTGTCCCAACATGTCTAGGGATTATGACAAAGACTCCCTCACTAAAGTGTGAAAAATTCACACTTAGTAGTGTGGGAATTTGGTGTGTAACAATACTTTAGCCAAGAATTCATCACAAATTGCAGCATAAGAATTCTTATACCTATTCTACCATAGAATGCTAAAATAGACATGGATGGGTAACTACGAAACATGTTAGCTTAATCCTAGCCCTGGGAATACATTCCTAGCACACACTATGTCTAATAGGTAGGATTCCATAAAGAAGGCAGGGAATTCTCCTGGTTTTGGTTTCTGGGCTTGTTCAACCTTTATTCTCAATTTCTTTCAAATTATGGTGCTCTAGTTGAAAACACTTCCGTATATGGCTACTGTATATGCCATGTGAATCCATTCTTATGAAAACTTGGATCAATCCCTTTCTCCATACAACCAATGTATCAAGGCCATGAGGAACATATAGGGTTCTCTAAGGTTTACATAATTGTACCCTCTAGAGGATTTGTTCACAAATTTCCTATCCTCCTTCCATTAGGACGTGCATAGTTGACTAATGTTATGGTGTTCACAGAATTTGACCATGAAGTCGGTGTTAAGTCTAACTTTAGGCTCCCCGAGTTTGTAATATTTGTTGACCTCTACTGGTAGGAAAACACGAACACATTGATCATTCACATTGTTTATCAAGCACTTGTCGACATTGGTGTGGTTAATTATCCACTCTGAGGGTTCCACACAGGGAAAAATCAGGGTTCTGGAGACCACCATGTGAAGAGATGATGATTTGATGTTTTGAAAGACATGGTTGTCCAAGACTCTTACTTCTAGATCACTATGCAGAATGAACTCAAGAAAATAACCATTATAAATTTTATTGTATAAATCATGCCAGGTGGGAAGAGATACCTTATATGCAGTTCTTGTTTCCATGTATTTATAGAGAGGTGGTGGAGATTGTGGTTTATTTTGTGACATTTTGATTATAGGCTCTACCTTGGGATTGAACTCCAATTCTTTGACAGCAGTAGGGCTAGAAGCCTCTCCAAATAGTATCTTCTTTCCCTTCTATGTCTTTGGTGACTGAAAGGTTGTTGGTCATCAAGGAGGAATTTTCCTTACATAAGTCAACGATATTAAACTTTTCATCGATAAAAAACTATGGGTAATTTACCAAAATGAATAGAATACTTGTGAAAAACTAAAGTTTCAGGATTTCAACAATTATCGGTTTCAGAGATGATAATAAACTTGACAACAATTTAGCCTACAATGAGCAAAACACTTTGTTATACAAGAGCTCTTATTGCATGGATATTTCTAATGCTTGCTAGGCGCAGGCCGAGCTCAGAGAAAAGCACTATGTGGGAGAAATACAACTGGTAGGAAAAGTAGCACGTTGAAAGTAGACACGCAGGCAGGAAAAACAACACATGGAAAGTAGACACGCATGCAGGAAAATCAACACATGCAAGACAAACACACATGCAAAAGAGGAAAGCATGAAAGGCACACATGCAAGAAGACCTATCCATGATAGGGTTAGGATTTTTTTAAGAGAATGTAATGGTTGGTAAGCCAAAAACATGTATAAGTAGGTACCTATGAAGTCTAGGTCGGGGTTGTTCATCGTTTTTTGTCGGTGTTTGTCGTGGTTCATTTTTTAGGGTTGGGTTTTTGTTTGGTCATTGTTACTATGTTGTTTGAAGGCATAAGGAATAAAAATCCAATCTGTGTTGTAAGTTGTTGATATGAGGAGAGGAAATAAGGTATATATTGAGGGTTAGATCATAGGTCGAGGATTCTGGTTTGATCTAGTCCGCCTCATTTTAGATCTTGACCTGTTAGATGGAGAATTGTAATGCACGCGGCGCTGTAGTTTTGTAAAAACCATAATATAAGAGTAGAGAAGACAAATATTTGTGGACGTATCCCAGGAGGGGTGAACCACAATAGATCATGTGTTATGTGATTGAATATTGTGTATTTCCTTTACTGTCAATGATTAGATGTTAGACAAATGTGTGAATGACTAGTTAGATATGCTATTTTACATGCATGAGTAAGAATTACAGGGTATTCAATATAAGAGGAATTCTAAGTAACAAATGAATATCATAGAGTTTAATCCTATATCCCCGCTCATTCCCAGGATTAGGGATAATTTTAAGGATTAAAATTTATATTAAAATGTAGAAACCCGGGCTAATCTTACTAGTCCTTAATATGCAAAATGTAAAATTTTTAGCAATAGTTTGATAAAAATATTCAAATTTCTAAGGATTCTGTATAGTTTCTATAAAATTTTGGTGATTTTTAAGAAAAAATAATTTTATTCTATGGAATTTGGGCTAATTGGCAATTTGTTTTTTGGGAAAAACCATGGAAAATTAGCCCATTTGAGAAATTTAGCCCCTAAAATCATCTATGCCTAGGATGCAAGCACTTGAGCATTGCATCCACCAATAGAACTATCTCGGGTGAGACTATGGAGTGCACTCTGTGTACTGCATTGTCTTCTGGTTTACTAGAGGGGACAATAGTTTTAAATGGTTTTTTTGGGAAACCATAGTAGACCTGAACCTGGGTTAGCCCAAGAAAACTAGAAAGAGGGAAGAAAACCAACAAATGGCTCTGTTTTTGACTGGGACAGAATGAGATTGCATGAATGAGACCTGCTGAAGAATCGAGAAAAAAATGTCAGATTGAGTGAGGAAACATTAAAATAATGAGAATATAAAAGGGGATGTTTATACCATGGAACCCAACGAAGGTGGAGATCAAGAGTTGGTTGAAAAAAAAGGAGCTGGAATTTGCGCAGAAAGATAACAAAAACCCCAATTTAACACCGCACAAATATTTGGACAAGTACGCATTTAGCGACTTGCATGAAGTATTTTTCTTTGATTTCCCACATGTGTTGCAAGAGTGGATATTGAGTTTGAAACACAACCACCCTACAAATCGGATCAGACAACAAGAGTGGAATTCTATGAAGATCGCGCAGTTACAACAAGTTGATAATAAATTTACTCGTGTAGTAAATTTCTGGTTAGACATCATTGTTGCAGGATTTATCATAGAATTTGTAGTAGATATTGAGAAGTCTTACAACGTAATAGAGAAAGAGTTCCTAAAGGAAACTCAAGGTAGTTATATCATATTTTTGTACACTTCCATCAAGATTTTACTGTATAACAAAGGGGTAATGACAATGACATTAGACAACTAAACTTCCCTGCGTGCATGGGGGAAGGGGGGAAGCACTGAGAAGAGACAAATAAATGGAGGAAGAGATGGATAAAGGAAAGAAGGAAGAGGCCTTGGATTGAATCATGATGGAGGAATACCAGATCAAGAAGATCATGGCAACAATTCGAAGAATCTGCAGTGGAGCACCCTACCAATACAATGTGAACAATAAAAAGAGAGACATAGCCACGAGGGAAGGATTGACAAGTGATGAAGAAGAGGTAAAGGATCTCAGGGATGTGGAGAAGATTGAGGAAATCCTATGCATGACTTATGAAAGGAAGATAATAGGTCCAAGGGAAGGAAGCAAAAGCATAAATCCTATCCACATCAGTGTCAGTGTGAAACCCATAAACCCATGTGCAACTAATACACTAGAAAGAACACCCCCGTTTAGACAACCAAATTTCAATGGAAGAAGCACAACATGAAGTACATCTACACAAGGAGAAACAACTAGGGGAGCCAGTTCAGGAAGCATTAGTCAAGGATCTACACTGCGTGGATGTAGTAGTTCATCATTCAAGATGGGAGGACATGATCCCACCATCAAGTTACCGAAATTCAAGGGAGAGGCATCAAAGGACCATGAGAAGCACTTGTTCATCTGTGAAAAGATCTAGGAATCAAAGTAGATCACAAATGAGGATTTTAAACAAGAGTAGTTAGATATCAAACTAAGAGACCACGAAATGGATTGGTACATGAGCTTAGCTGCAAACAATCCACTAGGAACAACCAGAATGATTGTGGATATCAAGAAGTTGTTGATAAATGAATTCCAAAAGCCTAGCTCATAGGATCAATACATGAATGAGATGATAGAGATCATACATAAACTAGGGGAATCTTTCTATAATATAGACTAGAGATTCAAATGATTGAAGGGAAATATGAAGTATGTCATGACATATATGCAACATAAACATCTATTTGTGAATTCCCTACTACCACACCTGAGATACACTTTGAGACAATAGAAGTTTCAAAATCAAGTAGAGTCTCTACAGGTAGCCTTACAACTAGAAGAGAACCAATATCAGAAGATAGATCCAACAATATAGGATTTGAAGGAGGATCTGAAGAATTTAACATTTCAACTAAACCATAACAGGAGTGAGGACAAAAGAGAAGCTGTTTAGTGTACCACATGTAGAATAGAAGGACATCACAAGAATGAGTTCCCAACATTCACG
This sequence comes from Picea glauca, assembly GCA_000966675.3. Classification (NCBI taxonomy): domain Eukaryota; kingdom Viridiplantae; phylum Streptophyta; class Pinopsida; order Pinales; family Pinaceae; genus Picea; species Picea glauca. Next base: position 522,757 of record JZKD02S0203635.1, read on the forward strand.
CAGTACATGGAAACATGACTGCCAAACCCTTTGAAAATAGGAGGAATATGGTGTGAGATATGTAAGACACACGAGTATGATCCATATCATTGTCCAATGATGCAGAAATACCAGACAATGCCTAAGAGTTCATATTGAAACTTTTGCAAGTTAGTGGGCCATGATGACAAATATTGCAGGACAATGGAGATGATGAGGGAAAGAACATCGAACACCTATAGGGTGTAGGTAGAAATGATGATAGGGAAAGCTGAACCATAGTTTAACCAAGTACCAGCCTCATATAACACTATGATCCGAAATCGGATCTAGAAGCCTGATAGGGCTTGAAAAATGCCCAAAAATGAAAGTGCTAGGAATATGACGAAACCTGTGCCATTGCGTCCGTCTCGTCTTCCTAATTCTGGTGGTATATTTACTTTGTCAAATAGAGTCTGTATGGAGAAGATATCACATTCTGTCCAAAAAGTCAAACGGGCAAAAAAAAAAAACATTTGCTGACTATGCAGTCCGTATGGATGCTGATGTGGCATGTCCGTACGCTGACATGGAAGGTCCATACAATGACACGTGGTAGGTCTGTACAATGACACATGGTAGCTCCAAGTGATGACACGTGTCAGGAAAATTTGGACATTTGGGCATACGGCTGGACCTATCCCGAGGTGACACGTGTCACCACTGTAAGGGTGACACGTGGCACAGAATGACGTCAGAAACTTACGTGTCATATGATTGGGCAGTACGATGAGTGATGTGGCAAGGTAACTGGACAGTATGGAAGCTGACGCGGCGATTGACATGGCAAGATTGACGAGGCAGTACGACAATTGACGTGGACGAATCATCGGTTGACACGTGGCATTCATCGGTTGGATGTAGAGGTGCCACGTGGCCTAGCCAAGGGCTGCCACATGGAACCCCATAATTGGCTGTCGGTTTTTGGTGTAAAATTTATGGTTTGGACCAGATTCGAACCGGTGACCTCCCCCCCACCACTTAGCGCCTTCACAACGACCCTCCGACCAATGGACCACTGTATGTTACTTGTAATGTGTATGGGTTTAATTTTATTTAAAATCAACATATGTAATATTCGACGGGGGGGTCAGGCCAGGGCTTAGCCTCGACCCCCGGTTTTATGCATTGTTATGTGACCATGTATTTGCGCGGGCGTTAATACATTGACCGTTACATATAGTGCGTAGGGGTTAATACATTGGATCATTACATATAGTGCGCGGGGGTTACAAACAACCACCACAGTTATGACAGTTAGCTGAGGGTCTCGTGCAATATGCCAATAGAACCAGGAGCTAGCGCTGAATGGAGGTTAGGGCCAGTGCTTAGCCCTTTGGGCTAGTGCTAGGCCATATGAACCCATATGAGCGAGAAAGGGGGCACGCGCCAACGAAGGGGGCTTATGCCCGAATTTCAACTATATTATAGTTTAAAAGTGGTTTTTTTATAACCAAATGTTGGTTTTTAATTATTGTTAAGACATTTTTAATGTAATTAATCTATTTTTGGGAGTTATTGGGTAGTTTTGGAGCCTAACTTCTTGGAGGAAGTTGGAGATGAGCAAGTACCTTCCCAACTATATAACCAAGGCCTGTTTGAGGCCATGGGGACAACTTTGAGGGAATTTAGAGAAGAATAATGCTGAGGAGAAGCCAAGCCAAATCCATTTTGAGGCAGAGAAGCTTTTGAGGAGGGGACGCTGTTGGATCATTTCTGGGAGCTTCGGACGTCCGTTTTGCGTGCCGTTTTATTTGCCGGGTTCTAGAGATATGGAAGAACATGACCAGATAAGTCTTGTAGCCATTTGGCATTGCAGCGATGTATTTTTGATCTTTTGAACAGAAATAAAGAAGCCTCCCCCATAGAGAAAAAGGCCCGGAGACGTAGGCAAAGTTGTGCCGAAATCCGTTATCAATCTACGTGTTATGGTTTGTTGTCTTTTATTGCATTTCAGATCTGCACAAATGTATATATGGCTGTCATAATTCCTCTTCTTTCCTCATTCTTCACTAAGTTTTCTCAAATGGTTAATTAACGCATGCACAATTAAAACTCAACCATAAGTCATTAAAAGATCCTGACGGATCAAGAGGTATCAGAGCTAGTTGACGTTTGGATTTGAGTTTTTCATGTTAGCCAGGGAAGAGCTCATCTCAAGGAAGAAAATGGCATCTACAGGAGGACTTTCTCAAAATGAGAAGGAGTT
>JZKD02S0203635.1:525033-558109 GCA_000966675.3 Picea glauca
ACGGTTCAAGTGAAAGCTTCAAAGAACAACAAAGGAAAAGAAGGATTGAAGGAAGTGCCTTCTACATCTGTTTCAGAAAACATATCTGAGGTATGCAGTGAAGGTTCCTCATCAATTTTTCCTCATTCTCATCAAGTGGGTTTTAGTGCATTTGAAAAACATACAAAAGGTGTAGGTTTGAGAATACTAACCAAGACGGGTTATGAAGAAGGAAAGGGCCTTGGATGTAGAGGTCAAGGCATTGTAAATCCTATTGAGGTTGAGGAAAGGCCTCGATACTTAGGATTGGGATATGGCGAAGGGGACCTTGGAGAGTCTTCCAAGATAGGTTCCAAAACTTCGGAAGCAAGTAATGCTTCAAATGGCCAACTTAAGACATTGCATGAACACTTCACAAAAGGAAATGGTGCATCACTTTAAGGTTGTGGTAGTGAATGCAAGTCATCTCGAAAGAAAAGTGAAGATCAACATGGAAGGTATAATGGTAATGTTTTTATTAATTCTCCTTTTGATTATAACAAGCATAATCAAGTAAACTGGAACTTGTGGAATCTTTATCCATGTATTTATTGTCATTCACCTAAGCATTGTGTTGCCAAGTGTTTTAAGAGACAAACTTTGTACAGGAAAGCTATGTCGACCAGGAAGGAAACATGACATAAAGGCTCAAGTACACAACGGAAGAAAGAGAAGGGTAAATAGGTCTGGATACCAAAAACTCATTGCACGTTTTGCAACAAGAGTGGACATCAACAGGCTAATTGTTGGAAGCTTAATCCAGAGCTTCATCCAAGGAAGGACAAAAGGATTTTTCATGTACTCACGAAGGAGGAAGGATTACCAGCGAAGCAAGAGGAACATCGTGAAGGAAAGAAACCAGTCACTTGGTTTTTCCAGAAGTGGATGTCTCAACTTCATTGTATTTTGCTTCCATTAATGTAATCATTTTAGTTCAGAGACAAAGAGCAAGTCAGGTGGCCTATCCCGAGCTTGTTGACTGGTTAGTAACCTTTTGGGGACCAAAAGGTCTTATTGTGGGGAGGTGTGATCCGAAATCGGATCCAGAAGCCTGATAGGGCTTGAAAAATGCCCAAAAATGAAAGTGCTCAGAATATGACGAAACCTGTGCCATTGCGTCCGTCTCGTCTTCTTGATTCCGGTGGTATATTTACTTTGTCAAATGGAGTCCGTATGGAGAAGATATCGCATTCTGTCCGAAAATTCAAACAGGCAAAAAAAAAAAATTTGCTGACTGTGCAGTCCATACAGTCCGTATGGATGCTGACGTGGCATGTTCGTACACTGACATGGAAGTTATGTACAACGACATGTGGCAGGTCCGTACAATGACACATGGCAGTTCCAGGTGATGACACGTGTCAGGCAAATTTGGACATTTGGGTGTACGGCTGGACCTATCCCGAGGTGACATGTGTCACCACTGTAAGGGTGACACGTGGCATGGGATGATGTCAACAGATTACGTGTCAGATGACTGGGAAGTACGAAGAGTGACGTGGCAAGGTGACTGGACAGTACGAAAGCTGACGCGACGATTGACGTGGCAAGATTGACGAGGCAGTATGGCAGTTGACGTGGAAGAATCATCGGTTGACATGTGGCATTCATCGGTTGGATGTAGAGGTGCCACGTGGCCTAGCCAAGGGCTGCCACATGGCACCCCATAATTGGCTGTCGGTTTTTGGTGTAAAAGTTATGGTTTGGACTGGATTCGAATCGGTGACCTCCCCCCACCACTTAGCACCTTCACAACGACCCTCCGACCAATGGACCACTATATGTTACTTGTAATGTGTACGGGTTTAATTTTATTTAAAATCAACATATGTAATATTCGGCAGGGGGGTCGGGCTGGGGCTTAGCCCCGACCCCTGGTTTTATGCATTGTTATGTGACCATGTATTTGCACGGGGGTTAATACATTGACCGTTACATATAGTGTGCGGGGGTTAATACATTGGACCATTACATATAGTGCGCGGGGGTTACAACCAACCACCACGGTTATGAAAGTTAGCCGAGGGTCTCGTGAAATATGCCAATAGAACCAGGAGCTAGCATCGAATGGAGGTTAGGGCCAATGCTTAGCCCTTTGGGCTAGCACTAGGCCATATGAACCCATATGAGCGAGAAATGGGGCGCGCGCCAACGAAGGGGGATTATGCCCGAATTTAAACTATGTTATAGTTTAAAAGTGGTTTTTTTATAACCAAATGTTGGTTTTTAATTATTGCTAAGCCATTTTTAATGTAATTAATCCATTTTTGGGAGTTATTGGGTAGTTTTGGAGCCTAACTTCTTGGAGGAAGTTGGAGATGAGAAACTACCTTCCCAACTATATAACCAAGGCCTGTTTGAGGCCATGGGGACAACTTTGAGGGCATTCAGAGAAGAATAATGCTGAGGAGAAGCCAAGCCAAAGCCATTTTGAGACAGAGAAGCTTTTGAGGAGGAGACGCTATCGGATCATTTCTGGGAGCTCCGGACGTCCATTTTGCATGTTGTTTTATTTGCTGGGTTCTAGATATATGCAAGAACATGACCACATCAGTATTGTAGCCATTTGGCATTGCAGCGATGTATTTTTGAGCTTTTGAACAGAAATAAAGAAGCCTCCCCCACAGAGAAAAATGCCCGGAGACGTAGGCAAAGTTGTGACAAACTCCGTTATCAATCTGCGTGTTATGGTTTGTTGTCTTTTATTGCATTTTAGATCTGCAAAAATGTATATATGGCTGTCATAATTCCTCTTCTTTGCTCATTCTTCACTAAGTTTTCTCAAATGGTTAATTAACGCATGCAAAATTAAAACTCAACCATAAGTCATTAAAAGATCTTGACGGATCACACTGTGCCATAGTAGAATACCACACAACCAAAAGATAATCTCACGCAGTATAATCATGTGCCTCAATACAATGTCTCGTGAGGAGATCGAGCTGGCTACAGATGCGAAGGACGAGGTAGAGGAGGATTTGGAAGAGGCAGAGGACCGGTGGTATGCCATAACTGTCAAAAACCAGGACACTATGCAAGAGAATGCTCACTTCCACCCGTGACATGTATGTATTGTCGCGTATCATATCATGACATAGAAGATCATCCGACACTATTGGGGAAGATCTAGGAAAAGAGGAATCAGAACAATATGAATGTTCAGTGGAATTTTGCAAAAGAAAGGGATGATGGAAGAAATATCAACATAGTTACGTGCAAAGAAGCTAAAACATGAGATGATGTAGTAAGGAAAGATCTAATGCCACAACACCAATGGGTGAAGAATAATGCCGAACCACAGAAGCAATTTGATGCACATAACGAAAATGAGCTATTCAAGCAAGCCATACAAGAATTATTGAAGCCAGAAATTGCATCTACATCAACTCCACAAAATACTCAAGACATACCAACATATGACATGCCTTCATTGCTGGATCACACTAATGAAGCACAACTCTTAGGACAAGTAAGTACCATAAATGCTTTTCTGCAATCCTATGTTAAACTACTAAATGATCCATCATCTGTTAAAGTATTAAAAAATATGTTAGAAAGATGTAACAAGAACGTAGAAGGAGATCTAGAGCAGAAAACAATTAATCACTTACATACAAGGATTAGTACAAGTAGAGAGTTCAAACTAAATGCCAACATTGGATATTTCAACATGGGGGATATTATACTGGATTTAGGATCTGAAGTAAATGTGTTACCCAAAAAGACATAGAAATGTATGGGAGAGACCACATTAGGATATTCACATGTTCAGATGAAACTAGAAAATCAACATAGGGTTATGCCAATTGGAAGGATAAAGGGTGTGACAATAGATCTGGATGGAGTGCGCACTAAAGCCGATTTTGAAGTGATAGAAATAGTGGATGGAACAACTCTATATCCAACATTGCTTGGATTGGATTGGGAGTTTGAAAACCAGGCCATAATAAATTTTAATATAAGGAAGATGACATTCGATTCAGGAGAATACAAAGTTTTTGCACCACTAGACCCATCCGAAGGACAAAGGTTTGTATAACCCACTTGCTTAGACCTGGAGGAAATCAACTAGTTATACAAAACCACCATGCGAGAATAATACTATGTAAATCCAACTACATATGGAGTACTCAGCTAGAGAAGCATCACATCATGCACGTCAAACTCAGATACATGGTTGGAGAATTGGCAACAAAGATTACATGGAGTATCCATAATAAGGTGTGCAAGAATAGACCACATAGTAAGATGGGTACGTACAAAGATTAGAGAAACTCCCAGTTTTCATGTGGTGAATGACTTAGAAGTATTCCTAACAAGATACGAGGATGAGGAATTAAATAATTAGAGGCTCTTATCTCTAGACATAACACTCAAGGAAACACTTGCAAGATGGTGGGGTGCACACAAAGAGACAATCAAGGACTGGTACCAATGTAAGTGATTATTGCACATTAGATTCGATGCATAATAGGGAAGAAATGAACTGCAAAGATATGATGGACAGGGGAAACTAGCCGAACACTTGGAGAAGTACATAACACTATGGAAAATGATACCACCAGAAGAATGGCCTCATCACTTTATTCACACATTGGAAGGAATTCCAACAAACTGGTATGTAGACCAGGAACTACACAGAGGAACTGCAGAATGGACAACATTGCAACATAATTTTATAGTCACTTTATCATTTGAACATGATAACCCTAACATTGATTCAACACTCAAACAAATCAAAGGGGTGATATGTATTAAGGAAGCAGAGGTTGAAATTATAAAAGAGTATCAACAACAGAATAGACAAACAATGAAAGAACTAATGTCATGCTATCATGTGCAGGAAGAAGCACCAGATGAAGATGACCCACGTAACATTCAAATTACATAAATTGATGGAGAAAGAGAGGTGGAAGGTCCATCTCTGGCATCCAAATTATTTTCCACGCCAATCAAGGTGAAAACAATAAATATTGGGACAAACGATAATCCCAAAATGGCCAGTATCAGAGATTACTGGGATGAACAAATAGTAGAAAGAATATCAGAGTTGCTACGCGAGTAAAATGACCTATTCCCAACAACCTTTATATATATGAAAGGCCTATAAGAATATATAGGAGAGATGAAGATACCTCTCAAACCCGAGGCTAGATCAGTCAGATAATGACCATATAGACTAAACCCAATATATAAGCAGAAAGTAAAAGAAGAAATTGACAGAATGTTGGACGCTCGAATCATAGAACCAATAGAAGAATCAGAATGGATAAGCCCTATTGTAGTCCAAGAGAAGAAGCAAGGAGGCATAAGGATATGTGTCGATCTGGGAAAGCTGAATGATGCTTGCCTACATGACCCTTTTCCAACCCCTTTCACAGATGAGGTATTAGAGAATGTAGGAGGCCAGGAAGCATACTCATTCATAGATGGATTCTCAGGCTACCATTAGATCAAGATAGTTCCCGAAGACAAGTACAAGACCACTTTTTCCACAGAGTGGGATTCTTACCAGTACACAATCATGCCTTTTGGGATGAAGAACCCACCAACAATATTTTCAAGAGTAGTCATATCTTCCTTCAAAGAATTCATCCATCAATTTTTAGAAGTATATCTGGATGATTGGATAGTCTATAGTCTATTGAAAGATCATGAAGAGGTGTTAAGGCTTATGTTGGAAAGATGCAAGAAGTGTCAGATATATTTAACTATCAAGAAGTGCATCTTTGGGACACCTTTTGTAATACTATTGGGACATATAATCTATAAACAAGGGCTATTGGTGGATCCTACAAAGGTTGCAGTCATTGTTAACTTACCACCACCCAAATCAATACGCCAATTGAGAGAAACATTGGGACACACATGATACTACAGGAAATTCATAAAAGGGTAAGCGTAGATCACTGTGTCGATGGAGAAGCTATTGAATAAGGATAGTAAATTCCAGTAGAATGAGGAATGTCAGCGAGGTTTGGACACTCTAAAAAAAAAATGGTCAAAACACCTATACTAGTATTCATAGACTGGGAAAAGACATTTCATGTGCATGTAGATGCAACAACCATAATGCTTGGATCTATTCTAGCGTAGCTAGGAGCGAGAGAGTTATACCATCCTATAACATTTTAAAGAAAAAAACTATCAGATTTAGAGAAGAACTACAATACTACATAGAGAGAAGGCCTAGCAATGGTATAGGCACTGCAATAATTCAGACACTACCTACTTGGGAAACACTTTAAAATGTTCACAGATCATTCTACCCTCAAGTACCTAGTCAATAAGCCAGTGTTGGGGGGGAGAATCTGTAGTTGGTTACTATTTTTTTTGGAGTTTGACTTTGAAGTGATAGTCAACCAGGGAAGTTGAATGTAGGACCCGATCACCTATTTAGGATCACTAATGGAGAGGAACCTACAAATTTAGAGGACAACTTCCATTATGCACAATTATTTTCAGTCCAAGTAGATGATGAATATTTCGTTGACATCATTGAATACTTGAGTACATGGAATGTGCCGCAAGGATTCAACACCGCATAGAATAAAAATATGGCAGTCAGAGCTGCATACTATTAATTGATTGCAGGAAACTTATACAAGATGGGAGCAGACACCATCTTAAGAAGACGTGTACTAGAACATGAGATGTCTAGGATTTTAGCAGAGGCTAATGAGGGAATAGCTGGGGGACATTATGCAAGAAACTATACCACACAGAAGGTATTGCACACAAGACTATGGTGGCTGAACATTCACATATATGCAAAGGACTACTTCCAAAGATGTGATGTATGTTAGAGGGTTGGAAAACCTAACAGATGGGATGAGATGCCCCTAATACCGCATGTAAACTTGCACGTATTCGAAAAATGGGCAATAGAATTTGTGGGACCAATTAACCCACCAACAAAGAGGTCAGGAGAAAGGTATATCATTACTATGACATAGTACTTAACGAGATGGGAAGAAGAAACACCAGTAAAATATTGTAGCACAAAGACAACACCACACTTCCTGTTCGAGAAAGTGATCACTAGATTTGGATGCCCAAGGATTTTGACGAGTGACCAAGGCACTCACTTCATCAATATTACTATCAAGGCTATGACTGAGGAGTTTGAAGTCCATCATCAAAAGAGTACACCATATTACCCTCAAGAAAATGGAACAATGGAATCCTTTAATAAGATCCTAGAGAATTCTTTGACAAATATTTGCAATGTTAACATGGATGATTGGGATTTGAATATATGAATAATATTACGGGCATACATGATTACATGCAAAAAATTGACAGGACAAACACCATTCAGGTTGGTGTATGGACAAGAAGTAGTGGTGCCATTGGAATTTTTGGTACCTAGTCTACGTGTAGCAACAATCACCAACATAAAAGAAAAAGGCACAATACAAGGAAGACTAAGTTATCTGATGGACATGGAATAAGATAGGATTCTAGCAGTATTTCACCAAGAAGTACATAAATCAAGGGACAAAGCTTGGCATGAAAGACATATTAAAAGGAAGAGTTTCAAGGAGGGAGACCTAGTCTTGGTGAATGCTAGTAAATTTCTTCAGCATCCAAGAAAATTCAGAATGCATTGGTTGGGACCATATGAAGTGAATATTGTCACAAAAGGGGGAGTTGTACAGTTGAAATATTTAGGAGGTATAGAACTCAGAGAAATGATCAATGGGAGTCGACTGAAACTGTACAGGGAAAATGGACCTCCTAACACCTAGAAAGTTACCATGCAGTAAGAAGATATGTATATTGTGTATTATAGTAGAAGTAAGAGAGAGAAAATGAGAAAAAAAAGAAAAAGAAGAAAAAGAAGAAAAAGAAGAAAATAAATAAAAAGTAAAAAGAGGATAAACAAAAAAAACAACTTGGTGGATACATGGAGGATCTCCCCAGAAACTGTCCAGGAGTTTGGACAGATAGTGAACTTCCAGGAATCACGCCACAGTATGTGGATACAAGCAAAGAGGGATCCAACCAAGGAGTGGTTGCAATTGAAGTACTGCATGATGACGCAAGACATCCACATGGAGGTCCAAGAGTGGCTGGAGGAATGGACAGTGCTAGAGATTCCAAGAGAAATGCCAACAATACAAATCCAGACGCAGGGTAGCAATGTCCCCGTGCAACAGATAAGAAGGAATGGAACTAGATAGAAAAATAAGACAACAATAGGTACAGTGGGGGAAAACAACTCAATTATAAAGAAAACCAGGACACAAAATAAGTTATAACATGTTCCTACACAGGGTCCACCGGGCATAGAACATGCATCAAGAGGACTGAAAGGACAAGTGAGCGCAAAAGAAGTGCAAACATAGGCATAAGAGGTATCCATGGAAGACAAAGTTGGGAATGATACATGCATGTATAAATAGATTCCATAGGTATCTGAGCTATCATATGCCTAAATAAAAAGGCTAGGGGAACAAGCAAGTGGCGCTAGGAAGAAGGCAAAGGCCCACAAAAAACCAATGGAAACATCACTGACAACAGATGATGTGGAGTTGATAGCAACAACAATGGAAGATAGACTGTTAGAGGTATGGGAAAGTGTGGAGAATCACTGAGCTTCAATTCTGGAGCAAGTATAGGAGGTAAAAATTGCGTTGGATCAGTTGAGGATTAGGGCGGAGCAAAAATAAAAGGAGAAACCAATGACCACTAGAGTAGAAACACCTGCTGGAGAGACAATGCACATCACGATGCAGGGAAGTCTTAATTTCATAATAACACTGGAGATGATGTTCATCGATGAGGAGACAACAAAGAGGTCTCTGAAATACATTGAGAGGTTGGATTTGATGATACCAAAGATTCCAAATAAATCACTATATAAATTACAAGTGAGTGTCGTGTAGGAGATTCAGTCCAAAGCAAGGTCAGATGCGACAAACTTACAGTTGGCATAGGAAGATAACACCTCACTGAAGGAGGAACTTAGCCAGGAAGGGAAACAGAGAAAGATAGCACAAAAAAAAGTGGAGGAGATGGAGAAATAGATAAGTGGAGTATTTCAAGCCATCCTCGACAATGAAAAATTAAAAGAAGCATCTTCTGAAGAGAATATGAGGAAAATAGCACAGGCCCTAGTGAAATATAAAGGTCATATCAATGAATTGGAGGATCATGCAGTACCTATGAATCCTCCAATAGTACGAGCGTAAAGAGAGAAAGATGCGACAACAACCACAAAAAACATTGCATAGAACATACATAGAGTGGCAGAACTGTTGGAAAAAAGCGATCAGCTATGGACACAACTATTAGAGGATGGGAGCCTACAAGAGATACAAGGAAAGGAATATAAATTGCATGCAACAATGGCAGATGTCAAGCAATGACAGAGGACAATGTCACTTCCAAAAAATATCAAGACTGCTGCAGAAATGAAGAACCTTCAGAAAGAAGAAAAAGTGGTGCAGGCATTGAAGATTGCATGACAGGCTCAATTGGAGCCCCTACAAGAAAATGTAGAATAGTTGGTCATGGAAGTTGACACAACGAAAGTGCACCTCAAACATATATGCTTGGGGGGGGGTGATATATTATGACCACCGATCACCGCGTAGGTGGTAGAAGCCATGTCAACAAGGAGTAGCCAGGATTAGGAGCATTTCCAACATATAGAAGATATGTACAAAGCACTGGTATAAGCAATGATAGACATTGGAGTTAGGAAGTGACTTAGGATGAGTCCCGATGTCAGTGTTGGGGGCCTGTTAGGTGCAAGACTAGTGTAGGAGAAAATAATGATGTGGGAGAAATACAACTGGAAGGAAAAGAAACACGTGGAAAGGAGACACACAAGTAGGAAAATCAGCATGTGGAAAGCATACACACATGCAAGAAAAACAACACGTGCAATGCAGAAGTGCATGCAGAAGAGGAAAGAATGTGAGGCACACATTCAAGAAGACCTAGCCATGATAGGGTTAGGGTTTTGGTAAGGGAATGTAATGGATGGTAATAAAAAAGCATGTATAAGTAGTGTTATAACCCTAATTTCCATCGGACATGCTTACCCGACATTAGGCCATCTCAGATTCCTTCTTTGCTAAAACACTGCTGAAAAAATCTTCTTAAAAACCCCTTTTATAAATGTCCACGTGCCCTGCTCCATTACTACATGCGTGTACACATTAGTTGGCCCAAGACATCCCGTGTGTACCTACAAAAGCACGGAGAAAGGAAAGTTGCTGATAGTGTTATCCCCTCAAATAAATTGATGGAGATTTTTCTTTCTAGGTGACAGACTGTGGTCCAAAAATTTATTTGAAAATTTCTTTAGTTATGTTAGAGAGTCTATTTTCTGTAAATAAACTTGGAAATAACTTTTGATTTGGTTTTTTCAAGAAAAAGAAACAATCTCAGGTTTCAGTGGTTTAGGCAAGCCTGAAAAGTGCTCATTAACCACCGAAAACCTTCGTTCTCGGTAGTTAAGGGGGAAAGAAAAAACCCAGTTAACCATCAAAAATATTTCCACGGGAAAAATGAAAAGCCCGTGCTTTTGCACGAGCTAGTTGTCAATTGGCATAATCATGAAGACATAACCACTGAAATTCCATGGAGGTGGTAAGGTATGCACGATATTATTGCATCTATTCGAAGATTGATACCCTGTTGTCGTTTTTAAACTACATTTGTCATTTCAGAATTAAGGCTCGACAGAGACACAAAAAATCATGTGTGATTCCCAACTAACATAAATGATTAGTCATATAGACCCTCACTATCTCCAGTCACGAGGACACAGATCCATTATGACCCCGATTAATCTCTGTTTTGATTCCATTAATTATCAATTCGAATCCGAGAGTCATTGTGATAGTCTTGAGCCCATGATTTCATCAAGCAAATGCATATTCAGAGACCATAATACCATTTTTTGTGGTGATTTCTGAGTGGAGTTCGAGTTCAGCAGATCATTATCAAGCCAATTTTCATACCAATCAAGCCAAGTCGATTCATCAGGTAGTTTGAATCCCATACTGTTTCAATTTAATCGTACATCTCACCGAAACTCGAAATTTTTAGCTTGTATTCAGTCAATCTGTTGTCTAAATTCAGTTAGTGATTGAGCTATGCGATCATAACTCTGAGTCAACCTGTCTCATTTGTTTTACTCTAATTCATACTCCCTGTCACCCTAAATCATAGAGTCTTTGTCCAGAGATTTTCCTAAGTCACAAGTACAAGTCAACAATTACTAAATGCTGAAAGCAGGGCTAGTTCTAAGGGCCGAATTGGATGGAGTTTGGTACCTTGAGGCTCACCCTGAGGTGGACGAGTTCTTCAAGAAAGAAGGAGTCTATGCATACTGTGAAAAACTGCCGAATTCCACCAACAGGTGTCTGAATCCTTTGCTATCTCGTATGATGGAAGAGTAGCAACAATGGGAAAAGAGGAATTTGTGGTCAATGAGGCAACCATAGTTGAGTTCACTGGTCTCCCTAGAACAGGGGATTGTTGGTTCAAATCAACTTTGCCTTCAAACATTGAATTTACATCGTACCTACAACCTTTGCACAAGGATCTTACATGGAAAAAAGACATACCAATGTCTTATTTGGAACCTAAGTGGCAATCTCTCCTGAAGGCAATCTTTGTCTATATCACCTGTGAAGGTAGATACAATAGAGTCATGTTTTATCACTTCAAGTTATTGAATCATTTTACAGGAAGGTCTCGCATCAATTTTCCCTTCTACCTACACAAAGCTCTCACGAAAATAACCAGACAAGTCAAGGCAAAGCCTACTAAGGTGGCCAGCAGATTGTCACACCATGGTTTGATTACACTTATTATTAAAGAGTCATTGAAGAAGAAACAAGTAGACTTGAACTACTTCCTATTTTGGAATGAGTTCCAAACCAATTTTCAACAGGATGAAAAGGGGAAGAAGTCCATTTCTAAGAAGTCTCTCACCCCTAAGAGCAGCCTAAGAAAGAGGAATGCCATCTCACCACCAAGAGAGCCGACATAATCATCCTCTGCTAAAAGAAAAAGAACCAAAAGAAAGTTACAGTTTGAGGGTGAGCAGACCAAGGACCTTGCTGAAGGAGGTAACCCTTTAAACTTACCATACAGTGACTCAGATCCAGAGCAAGAGTTAGTAGAGACACAAGGTGATGAACAGGCTGAGAAAGTTGTAGAAGATTATCCCAACCTGCCCTCACCAACTCCTCCAGATAAACACATTCAACTATTAGCAAAAGCCTCTTCAAGCAAGCCTAAAACATCTAAGGCTCAGAAAATCAATAAACTCCTGAAACAAATCTATGAGATGGAAGTCTTAGAAAGAGTTATTAAAAAGGAAAATATAGACTTGACTGAAAGAAATGTAGAACTTTTCAACATGAACTAAATTCTCAAGGAAAAGCATGATAAAATCAAGGACAGGAACATGGTGCTGATAAGGGAGAACATGAAGCTGTACAGGTAGCTTATACTTTTGAGGATGAAATTAAAAGATTCTCAACCTCCAACACATGAGAAAACAGGTTTGGAAACTCTAGCCGAGTTAGCTACAACAATGTTAGATATACCACAGTCTTCCACACAACAAGTTGAAGTTCGCAGATCTACACGAGGAAGAGTTGCATCGTCCAAAAGACCTTGAACACTCAGCAAAGCATCAAGGTAATCATTTTTGCAAATTTTGAAGTTTTGACAAAGCTAAGTTTTCATTGGTTTAGGAGAACAGGATGACTGTTCATTAACCACTGAAAGCAGAGATTTCGGTAGATAACACACCCATAAGTCCTCTATGTTAACCACCAAAACCTGTAACTGGACAGAGGAAGCTAAATTTTGCACAGATCGAGGTTTTTCCGATCCAAATCATTTGAAAACACTCATGATGGATGGATGATGAATTTTATATTCAGTTTCAAGATCCATTTTTGATGAATAAGGATTAGCAAAGGTAGCCAAGTTGGTTTTGGCACCTATTTTGGTGGCAACAAATTGGGATTTTTTGCACATCTCAACAAATTTGAATTTTATCTCTTGGAAGAGTCATCAATCAGCCTTGGAAGGCTATTCTGCACTGCACAAGGAATCTACAAGATATGAAGACCATGAAATGTGGGATTGAACTCATTTTGAGAATCATTCCTTATCTTTTGCAAGTTAGTTTTGACTTTCTATTTTAGGCATATCTGATCCATTAATTCAGGATCTAGATACTGTGATTGTAAAGGCTATAAATCTGAAAACTAAAGATGAACACATGGTTTGATTTTGGTTTCTATATGCTGCTACTGTTAATGAGACTTATTCTTAAAATATGAAATATTGCAAGCTTCCTTCATCTATGTTTTCAGACCTCTCTTCTCTCTTCTATGATATCTTATGAGTGAATGATTTATTTATTGATGCTTATTCAATTTACATGTGACTGTCATCTCACTACTTGATTGATTAAGTTAAAGATCATAAGTTATTGCCTTAGTTTCTAAACCCATTGTGCTTATTGTTTTATATGAGTATAATCTGGTTCAAACAACTATCTTCTGTCCTATTTGATTAATCCTTGTCTGATTACATTCTTAGAAGGCCTTGTAATATTTGATATTACTAGACAGTCTTAAAGATACAGTCCAGCCCTTAAATATTCATCTTGATCCAAACCCACATCAATTATTGAAAAAATAGTTTCCAAAAAGATTAAGTTACCAGGCATCTCTGACTTACAGCCTAGGAGAGTTCCCTGGAGTGATAACAAATTGGCGTCGTTGCCAGGGAGAGGAGATTGAAGCTCATCTTCCTTAGGAGATGACATAGATCCAGCTTTGATGATAGACAAAGCCTGGACATCATTTGGGTTGTAATCATCTATCTGGCGACTCCATTGAAACGAAGTGGCTTTGAAAAGAGCTCACACCAGGGAAAACCAAGAAGGCCCACTAGCAGCATTAGTTCCAGACACTGAGAAGATCATTAGTAGGGGAAAGGATTTACAAAGAAAGGCTTCGGGATCTGCAAAGACATCAAATCCAGGTATTCAAACCAACACTTCTTCTTTCATATCTAAAAGACCTCTAGTTGAATCCTCTGCTGCTGAAACTCATAGTTCTCAGGAAATTGAAATTGTATCTGAAAAATTGAAGGTTGAGGAGCCTTCACTTTCCTCTAATGTTACAGACTCTGTTTTTGAGCATGATATTACATCCAACCTTAAAGAGGTAATTACAGGGTCCTGTCAGCAAAAAGAAACCTCTTCTTCTTGTTCTTTGAATTCCTCACCCACAAAGCCTATAGAGGGTGTTTTCTATACTCATACTAATCTGCCTGTTCTCGAAGATATTTTACATGATCTGTCCTCTAAGGGAGAAGAAATCTCATCCTTATTGCTTGGTAAGTTTTACAAGGCCTCTTATTTTCCACCCATTTCTAAAATTTTTGCTCAAAGTGAAGTGAAAAAATCATTTTATTTAAACTCAACTATCCCATCTCAACCTTCATCTCATGAAAATTATTTTTTTGTATCAACCCCCAAGATTTCCATGGATGTCCCTTTAAAAAAGATGGAAAAAATCTTAGCAAATAGGTATGCTCCACTTGTTTTTCCCAATCCCTTATCTTCCATGCCAACCGAAGATTATCAGAAATATATGCCAAAGTTTACCGGAGCTGGGGATTATACTGCCGAAGAACATATAGAAGCTTTTTATGCTTATGCTGAAAATATTAACATTTTAGAAGAAGATGTGTGGACCAAATTTTTTGTGCAGAGTTTGGATGGCCAAGCCTGGAAGTGGTTCAAAGAGCTACCGACAAATTCAGTGATAGGTATTTTGAAACTAGATGAGGTGTTCTTAAAACATTGGAGAGAAAGAAGAGATCTACTATATTACATTTCTGAATTCGGAAACTTAAGAAGAGAAGATGGGGAGTCGATCTCAGACTTCATCAAAAGATTTAATAGAATGTTTGGCAAGATCCCTGCAGAGATCAAGCCAGGTGATGCATCAACAAAGATCACATTTTCTGCTTCTTTTGATCCAGATTTTTGTCTAATCCTTAGAGAAAGAAGATCAACCACACTTTCTTAAATGCAAGATGCTGCCCTCGAAGTCAAATCAAATATTATGGAATCTCATAAAATCAAAGGAAAGGTTGAGAGAAAGAAGTTTTATGTTGAGCCCCCTTCTTCTTCTAATAACAAAATGGAAAAGATGGCCAAGATGTTGGACAACTTGACATATGTCAAAATTGAAGATTCAGAACCAACAACTAGCAAGGACAAAAGAGCCAAATGCTTTTGTCCCTAGAAATCCAAATGCTTTCCCTTACAGAAGGAACAATCAACAAGTCTAGATCCTTCAGAGAGACAAGAATGTAGTTGATGATCAGAGAATCAGACCCTATTTCCAAAATGCAATGCTAGAAGAGGAACAACAGATATCTCATGATGAAGTTGAAGAAGCAGATGACATAAATTATTTTGGTGACAAAAAATATTCCTCCTTTTTGACACAAGTAGATTATGAAGAAGCCCTGATGGATCAGGAAATTCATGAGGCAAGTATTGAAGAATCTGTCTATCAGACGGATGATCAACAAGGTTATAATTTAAGATCAAAAAATTTTGCCCCTAAACCATTGCCCACTGCTCCTGTGAAGAAGAAATAAGTTGCTGCCAAGAATCTTGCCGTTCCTATAAAGCAGACCCCTATTTCTGCAAAACAACAACAGAAGCAATCTTATCCCCAAGTCAAGGAACAAGCTATCCTCAGAGCTCCTTCTAATGAGGTAAGAACTTCTGACAAATCATCATACTCTTTCAATTTCAAATAAGAAATTCAGAAAGTAAAAATACCTATGCCATTGACCGAGCTTATGAAGAATGACATTTTCAAGTCTGCCATCCTGAAGTCCCTTGAACCAAAGACCTCTTCATCTGCTGATTTTATAAACTTACAAGATGAAAATCCAACAGTAATTATAGGGCCTATGATAGAAGACTGAGATGATTCTTGTCCACCATTCTATATATCCCTAAAGTTCATGATAAGATCCTTCACAACTGCTTGCTTGATTCAGGAGCATCACATAATCTTATGCCCAAAGCAGTGATGGACGAGCTTGGGCTTGAGGTCACCAAACCATATCATGATCTATTCTCTTTTGAATCTAGGAAAGTTAGATGCCTTGTCCTCATAAAAGACCTTGTTATAAACCTTTCCCAATTGCCAATGAGAAGCATGGTAATGGATGTTGTGGTTGCTGATATCCCACCCAAGTTCAGACTCCTCTTGTCACGTCCATGGAGAAAAAGGTTAGGAGGTACCTTGCAGATGGATCTTTCATATGATACGATCCCAATGTTTGGAGGAGAGATAAAAAGACTTTACAGAGAGAATCAACTTGCCTACATCATCAGTGATGCAAAAAATTCTGTAAATCATCCTATTTATGATGTAGACACAGACTTTGGTTCATGTATTCTTCAAATAGATGATTCTGAATCAGCTCCTTTGCAGCTTGTAAAGCCCACTGAACAACAAACTGATGAAAAGGGTGTTCCAATTTGGACCATGTATTTTGATGGTGCCAGTACCAAAGATTCAACAGGTGCAGGGGTAGTTTTGATTTCTCCTTCGGAAAAGGCTATGCATTTGTCTTTTAATATTGATTTCAAAACTACTAACAATATAACAGAGTATGAGGCTTTGATATTGGGCTTAAACACAACCAAGGAGATGGGGATTAAAGGATTAAAGGTGTTCAGAGATGTAGATCTCATCATACAACAAGTAAACAATACTTTCCAAGCAAAGCATGTCAGATTGAAAGCCTACAGGGATGAGGTATGGAAAATTAGAGATTCTTTTTCCATTTTTGAGATTTCTTATATACCTAGAGATATGAATCATCTTGTAGATTCCCTTGCTGTTTCAAACAGTATGTTTATTCCTCCCATGCCTCCCAAGCTCAATTATGAAATCCAATTCAAATATAGGCCATCTTTGGGCGACAATATTAAATACTGGAAAGTTTTTGAAGATGATGATGAACTTAATAGATTTCTCTAGGTGGTAGATGAATTTTCTGATATGCATGTTGACCAGCAAAATCTAAGTATAGAGGAATCCCAGAAGCCTAAGCTAAAACAAAAATTGGGTTAGCATGATATTGTTCAACTACCTAACAATTATATACCTCGGGGTTTGGTACCTCTTGAAAAGCTATTTGATCATAAYGATGTCCCCTACAARCCAGATAAGAAGGAGAAAGAGCHTRHTGTTCATGAGCACAACATAGGAAGCGAAAKCYARCCTAAATTCATAAATCTGTCCTCTGAATTGACTGCTRATCAGAAGTCYGAATATTGYARCATTTTGAAAGAATTTTCTGATGTTTTTKCTTGGAAATATAGTGATYTGAAAAMTTWTGACCCTRAGATCATTCAACATAAGATCCCACTTGAAAAGGACACCATCYCTTTCAAAMAAAAKHTCRSACCTATYARTCCTCTTCTTTTGCCTRTGATTGAAAGA
Organism: Picea glauca; assembly: GCA_000966675.3. Classification (NCBI taxonomy): domain Eukaryota; kingdom Viridiplantae; phylum Streptophyta; class Pinopsida; order Pinales; family Pinaceae; genus Picea; species Picea glauca. The sequence goes on from JZKD02S0203635.1 coordinate 542,589, forward strand.
GAAATCAAAAAGCTTCTTGATGCTAAGATCATAATCCCTTTGAKATACTCTAAATKGATTKCAWATCTAGTAATAGTGAGAAAGAAAAATGRTGAGGTCAGGTTATGTGTGGACTTTAGAAACCTAAACAGATGYTCTAAGAAWGAYAACTATCCCCTACSTRARATKGAAYATTTGCTGCAAAGAATTTCAGGGGCTAYTGTTATGTCTTTCCTAGATGGTTTTTCTGGCTATAACCAGATTTCTGTCCATCCTGATGACCAAGAGAAGACTGCTTTTACTACTCCTTGGGGTACCTTTATGTACGCCAAAATGCCATTCGGATTAATGAATGTCGGGGCCACATTTCAAAGGGCCATGGACATAGATTTCATGGGTGAGAAGGACAAGTTTGTCCTCATATATCTTGATGACATAACAGTTTATTCCAGCCGTCATAAAGAGCATCTAAAACATTTAAAAAGATTTTTTCTGAAGTGCAGGAAGTTCAGAATTTCATTGAATCCCAAAAAGTCCCATTTTGCTCTCAAGAAAGGCAAGCTCCTAGGCCACATTGTCTCAGCAGAAGGTGTGAAAATTGATCTAGCTCGGGTGGAAGCAATTCAGAGGCTGTCCTTACCAAGGTTGAAAAAGGATATTCAATCGCTGCTCGGTAAGATTAATTTTGTTAGAAGATTTGTTCCAAATTTTTCCGAGCTAGTAAAACACATAACATGTATGTTGAAAAAGGGGTCTGAGATAAAATGGACAGACAATGCAAGGAATTCATTTCAGGATATCAAACAGGCTATCATGGAATCCCCGACCATGATCAGTCCGGATTATAGCAAGAGTTTCTACATTTTTTCCTTCGCTTCTTATGACACAGTGGCAGTAGTCCTGCTACAGAAAGATAACGACAATATGGATCACCCAATTGCCTTCTTCAACAAAAAACTCAGAGATGATGAACTAAGGTATGATCCTATTGAAAAACAAGCCTATGCTCTCATAAAATCTTTAAAAGCTTTCAGAATTTATATCCTCCACTCAAAAGTCATTGCATATGTTCCTTCACCCTCTGTGAAAGATGTTTTGACTCAGTCTGATATTGATGGAAAGAGAGATAAATGGATTTAAAAGTTGATTGAGTTCAACATTGAAGTGAATCCCACCAAATTGGTAAAAGGCCAAGGCCTTGATAATCTTTTAACGGAGGAAAACCATGAGCTGCTGGACATAAATTTCATTTTGGAAAATTCAGCGAATTTGCGGACGAAGGTGGAAATAGAAGGACAACATAACAATCAACAGGTGGCAGAGAATTTGTCTTCTTGTGAATGGTACTCAGGTATTATACATTTTTTACAAAAGCTATAGGTTCCTCCTAAACTCAGCATGACTCAAGCCCGAGCCCTTAAGCTCAGAGCCATCAAATTTTGCATTTACAATAATCTGTTATATTGGAAAGACCCTGCCGGTTTACTACTCAGATGTTTAGACAAAGAAGAGTTAGTGGAAGTTATACATCAATTTCATTCAAGTGTTTGTGGAGGTCATCATTACTGGAATACCATAGTTCATAAAATTCTAAGGGCTGGGTACTATTGTCCTTTTCTTTTCTCAGATGTGTGTGCCTTCATCAAAGCTTGTGATAAATGTCAAAGATTCACAGGAAAACAACAACTAAAATCTCCGCCCCTGAGACCTATAGTAGTGAATGGCCTTTTTCAGCAGTGGGGTTTAGATTTTATAGGTAAGATAAATCCTTCGTCTAGTGGTCAACATAAGTGGACCTTAGTAGTCACAGATTATTTTACAAAATGGATAGAGGCAGTTCCCACCAGGAATGCCACTCACCAGGTTGTCATGAAGTTTCTTTATGAAAATATCTTGAGCAGATTCGACTGCCCCAAAAGGCTGGTAATAGATAATGCAATAGCTTTCAAAGCTGACGCATTGGTCGACATGTGTGAATCAATGGGCATCCAGTTGGTACATTCAACCCCCTACTACCCTCAAGGTAATGGCCTGTCCAAATCATCCAATAAGAGCTTAATCAGAATCATCAGAAAGATGTTAGAAGAGAAAAAAAGAATTGGGATTCTAAACTAAAATTTTCTCTGTGGGCATACAGAGTAACTATCAAAAAGTCCATAGGAACCTCTCCATTCAAATTGGTCTATGGGACTGATGCCATTTTTCCTGTTTAGTTAGATTTACCAGTGGTTAGATTCTTTCAAGAAGAGAAAACTGAGTCAAATGATATGGTAAGAAGAATGCTCAATTTGGTAGAACTGCAGCAGGTCCGCGAATAGTTGGTAGACAAATTAGAGGCTCATCAAAAGAGGATCAAGGATACCTTTGATAGGAAGGCAAAGGTAGATAATTTTCAGGTTGGTGATTGGGTTTTGAGATGGCACACCCTTAGATAGGATAAAGACAAACATAACAAGTTCGATTCTTTGTGGACCAACCCTTTCATGATAACTCAAGTACAACACAACAACACATTCATTCTGCAAAGTCTGGGAGGTGAAGAAATGTTCGGTGGCCTAGTCAATGGGCGATTTCTAAAACTCTATTTTGTCTAAGGCTGTGAAGCCTTGTCATTGTAATTTTATTTCCAGTCTTTATTTTTACAGAATAACTCCATGCCTAATGGAAACACTAGCAGATAGTTTTAAGTTTTATTTTTCAGGAAAGGCATTGGTTTTGTGGTTCTTGAAACCTCACAGGGAGGTATTCATCCCCAATAGGAGCCAGTGTTATCTCCTCAAATAAATTGATGGAGATTTTTCTTTTTAGGTGATAGACTGTGGTCCAAAAATTTATTTGAAAATTTCTTTAGGTATGTTAGAGAGTCTATTTTTTGTAGATAAACTTGGAAATAAATTTTGATTTGGTTTTGTCAAGAAAAAGAAAGAATCTCAGGTTTTGGTGGTTTAGGCAAGTCTGAAAAGCGCTCATTAACCACCGAAAACATTCGTTCTCGGTAGTTAAGGGGGAAAGAAAAAACCTAGTTAGCCACCGAAAAGATTTCTATGGGAAAAATGAAGAGCCCGTGATTTCGCACGAGCCAGCTGTCAATTAGCATAATCATGAAGACATAACCGCTGAAATCCAATGGAGGTGGTAAGGTATGCAAGATATTATTGCATCTATTCAAAGATTGATACCCTGTTGTCCTTTTTTAACTACATTTGTCATTTCAGAATTAAGGCTCGACAGAGACACAAAAACTCATGTGTGATTCCCGAATAACATAAGTGATTGGTCGTATAGCCCCTCACTATCTCTAGTCACAAGGAAACAGATCCATTATGACCCCGATTAATCTCTGTTTTGATTCCATTAATTATCAATTCAAATCCGAGAGTCATTGTGACAGTCTTGAGCTCGTGATTTCATCAAGCAAACACATATTCAGAGACCATAATCCAATTTTTTGTGGTGATTTCCGAGTGGAGTTCGAGTTCAACAGATCATTATCAAGTCAACTATCATACCAATCAAGCCAAGTCGAGTCATTAGGTAGTTCAAATCCCATAATGTTTCAATTTAATTGTACATCTCACCAAAACTCAAAATTTTCATCTTGTATTCAGTCAGTCTGTTGTCTAAATTCAGTTAGTGATTGAGCTATGCGATCAGAACTCTGAGTCACCCTGTCTCATTTATTTTACTCTAATTCATGCTCCCTGTCACCCTAAATCATAGAGTCTTTGTCCCCCTGGCACGAATATTTTCCTAAGTCATAGGTACAGGTCAACAATTACTAAATGCCGAAAGCAGGGCCAGTTCTAAGGGCTGAATTGGATGGATTTTGGTACCTTGAGGCTCACCCTGAGGTGACCGAATTCTTCAAGCAAGAAGGAGTCTATGCATACTGTGAAAAACTAGAGGAGTTCCACCAACAGGTGTCTGAATCTTTTGCTATATCTATGATGGAAGAGCAACAATAGTGGGAAAAGAGGAATTTGTGGTCGATGAGGTAGCCATAGTTGAGTTCACTGGCACAAGGTTCTTACATGGAAAAAAGACATACCAATGTCTTATCTGGAACCTAAGTGGCAATCTCTCCTGAAGGCAATCTTTGTCTATATCACCTGTGAAGGTAGATACAATAGAGTCATGTTTTATCACTTCAAGTTATTGAATCATTTTACAGGCAGGTCTCCCATCAATTTTCCCTTCTACCTACACAAATCTCTCACCAAAATGGCTGGACAAGTCAAGGAAAAGCCTACCAAGGTGGCTAGCAGATTGTCACACTAGGTTTTGATTACACTTATTATTAAAGAGTCATTGAAGAAGAAACAAGTAGACTGGAACTACTTCCTATTTTGGAATGAGTTCCAAACCAATTTTCAATAGAATGAAAAGGGGAAGAAGTCCATTTCTAAGAAGTCTCTCACCCCTAAGAGCAGCGTAAGAAAGAGGAAGGCTATTTGACCACCAAGAGAGCCGACAAAATAATCCTCTGCTAAAATAAAAAGAACCAAAAGAAAGTTATAGTTTGAGGGTGAGTAGACCAAGGACCTTGCTGAAGGAGGTAACCCTTTAAACTTACCATACAGTGACTCAAAGCCAGAGCAAGAGTTAGCAGAGACACAAGGTGATGAATAGGTTGAGCAAGTTACAAAATATTATCCCAACCCGCCCTCACCAACTCCTCTAGATGAACACATTCAACCATTAGCAAAATCCTCTTCAAGCAATCCTAAAGCATCTAAGGCTCAGAAAATAAATAAACTCCTGAAACAAATCTATGAGATGGAAGTCTTAGAAAGAGTTATTAAAAATGAAAATACAGACTTGATTGAAAGAAATGTATAATTTTTCAACATGAACCAAAGTCTCAAAGAAAAGCATGATAAAATCAAGGACATGAATAGGGTGCTGATAAGGGAGAACATGAAGCTGTACAGACAACTTAGACTTCTGAGGCTGAAATTAAAAGATTCTCAAACTCCAACACAAGAGAAAATAGGTTTGGAAACTCTAGCCGAGTTAGCTACAACAATGGTAGATATACCACAGTCTTCCACACAACAAGTTGAAGTTCACAGATCTGCACGAGGAAGAGTTGCATCGTCCAAAAGACCTTGAACACTCAGCAAAGCATCAAGGTAATCATTTTTGCAAATTTTGAAGTTTTGAAAAAGATAAGTTTTCGGTGGTTTAGGCGAATAGGACGACTGTTCATTAACGACCGAAAGCAGAGCTTTCGGTAGATAACAGACCCAGAAGTCCTCTATGTTAACCACCGAAACCTATAACTGGACAGAGGAAGCTAAATTTTGCACAGATCGAGGTTTTTCTGATCCAAATCATTTGAAAACACTCATGATGGATGGATGGTGAATTATATATTCAGTTTCAAGATCCATTTTTGATGCATAAGGATTAGCAAAGGTAGCCAAGTTGGTTTTGGCACCTATTTTGGTGGCAACAAATTGGGATTTTTTGCACATCTCAACAAATTCGAATTTTATCTTCTGGAAGAGTCATCAATTAGCCTTGGAAGGATATTCTGCACTGCACAAGGACTCTACAAGATATGAAGACCATGAAATGTGGGATTGAACTCATTTTGAGGATCATTCCTTATCTTTTGCAAGTTATTTTTGACTTTCTATTTTAAGCATATATGATCCATTAATTCAGGATCTAGATACTGTGATTGTAAAGGCTATAAAGCTGAAAACTGAAGATGAACACATGGTTTGATTTTGGTTTCTATATGATGCTACTGTTAATGAGACTTATTCTTAATAAATGAAAGATTGCAAGCTTCCTTCATCTATGTTTTCAGACCTTTCTTCTCTCTTCTATGATATCTTATGAGTGAATGATTTCTTTATTGATGCTTATTCGATTTACATGTGACTTTCATCTCAATACTTGATTGATTATGTTAAAGATCATAAGTTATTGCCTTAGTTTCTAAACTCATTGTGCTTATTGTTTTATATGGGTATAATCTGGTTCAAGCAACTATCTTCTTTCCTATTTGATTAATCCTTGTCTGATTACATTCTTAGAAGGCCTCGTAATATTTGATATTACTAGACAGTCTTAAAGACATAGTCCAACCCTTAGATATTCATCTTGATCCAAACCCACATCAATTATTGAAAAAATAGTTTCCAAAAAGATTAAGTTACCAGTCATCTCTGACTTACAACCTAGGAGAGTTCTCTGGAGTGATAACAGACGGAACACACAACTTTGGGTAAGTTAACTAATCCTTTCGACCATGCATGGTTGGTCACTCGACCAAATACCTAGCTTCTTCTAGCCTATAAAAGAAGGGTTAGGGGTCCCATTTGAAAGGTGGAGAATCATAGTAAAGAAACTATACCCAATTAAGCATTCCCTTTGTCCCAACCTTTAGTCATCTTTGTGCAAAGAGAAGTATAGAGAAAAGAACTTGGAAGATAGTGGAAGAAGAGCCCAGGACCAGGATCGAGGAGCAGTAGCCGAATTTATCATTGTAAGGTATCATTGTGAAGTTAATAAAATAATTGCTTTTCCCATCCCACCATATGAGATTGTCATTATTGGAATATTGATTGTATGATTGATTAAATCTCTAACCTGTTAGTTCATATATCAAATGCATGTGGAGTTCTTTGTTTGTCTTTAGTGAATGTAGGTTAGCATTGGGAGGAGATTTGCAGTCAAAGAATGACCAAGTGAGAAAATGGATCAACATAAAACACGAAAAATAAGGTACGTCAACTTAATCTCTTGAGCATTGTATTTACATATGAGTAATGGGGGGTTTAGGCATGAGATGATGGTAAAAAGTAAGAGTCTTTAGGTCATTTCTGCATGCATAATAAAATCCTTAGTGCTAGTACGTAGGAGGTATTTCCCACCCACAACATAATTGGTGACTCCATTGGGGATTCCTTTTTCGTAAATTTAGTCCCTCAAGCCCGAAAAAGGGTTAAAATTATACTTGAGAGTACTCTTCTAGAGAACTAAAGTTCCTAAGAGTATACCTTTGTTCATACAGTTGACCGTTCAGACCGAAAAAGGGGTAAAATATCGCCAGATAGACATGACTTCAAATTTTAGTTTAACGAGCGTGAAAGGCCACAAGATCGCTTGACAATATTTTCATGTTTAGAGGGTCTAAAAAGGGATTAAAAGAAGACCCGTTGGGGGCTACGACTCAAGTATGAAACTAGTTCAGGTAGAGTTCATTGTTAGGCTCAAACCAAGAGTCTCTTCGATAGTCAACTTGGGAAGTCTCCCAAAAGGGAAGAAAACACAAACCACGGTGTAAGTCCTCCCGCAGTATAGAAACCGTAGTCATGGCTTCAACGATAGCCTCATCTGAAGACAATTCAAAATCTGAGAAATCACACAAACGAGGGTCGACAGTCCCAAAGGGTGAATTAAACTGACCACACTCCATATGACGATGGAAGTTTTGACCAGGACTGGCATAATCTATCAGTGAAGAATCACGATCATGAGAGCTTGAGGATATACTAACAACGGGATCAGACTCAGAAGGTTACTCAAGCTCGCTTGGATGAAGAGGGGGAAGAAAGGGCTCCCATGCCCCCATTGGATACACCAATGGATCAATTGCTGATTCCAAGTCTCGAGAAGGAAAACATGATTGCATAGGTTCCTGCTTAGAAGCAATTGAACACCAAGGACAAAATGCCACATAATTAACCCATGGCGGGGTAGAGTCTACATGAACGCTAGGAACATATAAAGGGGTAGTCTGAAATAATCCCAAATTAGGATGGTGATTATCATATGCCAGCAGGTCGACAGTGAAAATGCTTCCATTGTGAGGGAAATGCATCACCTAGAAGAGCGTAGACACTACAACATTCATAACATATACATAATCATGCCCAAGAATCATATTGAAATCTAACGGGCCTTGCACCACTATAACATCAACAAGGACAGTCTTCCCGCCTAATGAGATAGGAAATTGAGGAAGAATCCCCAAATATTCACTAGGACATCTGTCAAAAGCCAACAACTCATGCGAAGTAGACGCAAGATTTGGAGATCCCAATACTTTCCAAATCGAGGAGGATAAAATACTTGTAGAGGCTCCCTCATCCACAATACATCGATAAATGTTTGTTGAATTAACTTCAACCCTTATTTGAAAAGGTGTGACAGAAGGAAGATGAGGCTCAATAAGGTCATTCTAGTCAAAGGAAACCATCCTAGGGCTTGGAGGGGGTGTGCTCAGAATGAGCAGAATGCCCCCTTGTTATGAAAGTATTGAAATGGAAATGCTAAAAACATAGTCGGTAGATACGCCACTCCCCAAAAGAAGAGTGGGATCATCTGATGACTGCATCAACATGACCACTTTCGCAACCAATGGATGAATAGGTTGCGGGACTACATGGTATAAAGGTACCTCACCCTTCAAAATAGGAGTGGGATCAACCGATGATTGCATCGACATGACCACTTTCTCAACCAATGGTTGAATAGGCTGAGAGACTACAAGGTCTAAAGGCACCTCACCCCCTAAAAGAGGAGTGGGATCAGCCGATGACTGCATCAGCATGACCAATTTCACAACCAATGGCTGAATCGACTGCGAGACTACATGGTATAAAGGCACATCACCTCCCAAAAGAGGAGTGGGATTAGTTGACGACTGCATCGGCATGACCACTTTCTCAACCAATGGTTTAATAGGCTGAGAGACTACATGGTCTAAAGGCACCTCACCCCTCAAAAGAGGAATGGGATCAGCTGATGACTGCATCGGCGTGACCACTTTCTAAACCAATGACTGCATAGGCTGAGAGACTACATGGTCTAAAGGAACCTCACCACTCAAAAGAGGAGTGGGATCAGCCGATGACTACATCGACATAATCAATTTATCAACCATTGGTTGAATAGACTGTGCGGAAACCTCAAAAGACTCAGAATCAAAAGAGCTTACAGATAAGGACCGAAATCTTTGTACCTCTGGAATGCCAGGGCACAAATGAGTAAGGTGATATCCCTTGCAAAGCTTACAAGGGAACTTAGGCTTATGTCCTATCCATCTAGGTTTCTCAACATAATCAATGCCCCCAGCAGGACTAGCAGTGGATGGTTGCATATCTCCAACATGACTAGCAGAGGTTGGTGATTTCTTCTTCCTATTCTTCCTATTTCTATTTCATTTAGACTTTCAGTTACTAGTAACTGTACTTTCACCAGAGGTGGGAGAAGGAGGAGGAGAATACTTTGTTGATGAAGAAACATCAACATGGTACCCATGACATAAAGTTATTAACTGAGAAGAATCAAGAGCATTTGGGACATTTGGAATGGTACCCAACCAAATTGGTAGTCCCACATTCAACCCAGGAATGTACAAAGTGGCCATCAAAGGGACACCAACGTTTTCGAAGAAGGTAAAAACACAAGAATCCCCTTGTGAAGGGGCTCCTTGGTTGGTATGGTCAGGAAAATTAGCCATGAATATCCTATGCACAGATTCTCCCTTTGCGAGATCGTTCAAGTCCATAAAAGTCTCACACACTGACTCTGGAAAACCAGTGGTATCAAAACAACTCCTATAAAGAGGCGGCTCCATGTTTCTAAGTGGAAGAAAAAAAAGTCCTCACGACCGGTGGAGTGGGAGATATACCACCTAGGTCAGAGACCCAAAGCCATGACTAACTAACTCACTATGGAAAACTAGGGAGCATAGAGCACACACTAAAAGTTCCTAAAGGAAAATCAAGAAAACGACTAACTAGTTGGAAGAACAGTTACACCAACCAACACTAGAGCAACTTACCAGTGCAAGTGCAACTCAAAAATGGAAGCACCCTTCGGGTATACTCTGCAAATCGTGGCTCGATGTATGTTCTAGGTACCATGGTATACCCCCGTAGTCACCTGTGTATGTCACTAGAAAGATAGGCAACTAGGTTGCCAACGCGCGAACAGTCACCAGGCGGGTACAATTGATAGTCGGGTAGACCACAATGAGCAGGGTATCAAGCCCGAAACCTTCCAAGGGTATCGAAAGAAAGTTGTCTGGAAGACAACTGAGGACCTTGAATGGATTCGATATGCACGAAGCTCCGTGGCAAATGAAATCGACGGAATCCAAAGACAAGCCCTATATATGTGTTCTCCACTATGATTGGTTCGGCTTTGGAGGGGTTATCTCTGCTACCTTTCCGCACGTGACCTCGTGTTTAGCCCTTGTGTTAGAGGGGGGTCCCGGATAACTTTCACAATACTCGACTTCTACACTCAGCAGATAATCGTATGTTTGTTTTATAGCCTTGAAGAGTTTCCTCTCCAACCTAAATCAAGGCTCTAGCCTAATCTAGTTGATGGACCCTACAAACATAAAGTCTAGTAATTTTTAATTAGCATTCTTTTTAAGGCTTGATTTACTCAAAAGGGGTATGGTAGTGAAATTTATGTTGTTAAGACTCTTTGTGAAAAATGATGAAACTTACATGAACACTGGCAAATAATGATTATATATATATATATATATATATTTGAAATGCTTTTAAAATTAGAAGAAAACACAACGCTATGCTAATTTCTTTTTCTTTTTCAAATAACAATGCAAAGAAGATGCTAGGAAAGAAAGAGATCTAACAAACTATTATTATTATTATTTTTTTTCATATTTTCTTCCAATCAAAGTAGAAATAACAAAAGATTCTAAAAGAAATTGATGAATGCATGATTCATGCCCCACCCCCCCCTCCCCGGCCATGAGGGGGGATTTTTTTCAAAATTAAACTCATTTTTCTTAAAATTTCAAGCTAAAAATAAGTTAAAAAAGCTAGGAAACACAAGAAATATTTCAATGAAAAAGAAAGCTATGCTGGAATCCAACCTAGGATAAAACTGCTATGACAGAGACCAATATTAAATCAAGGAAATCCTTGAGAGGTATAACTTTTGATAAGGAAGAGGATGACTGCCTCTCCTTAAACAAAAATTTTCTCAACAAGCACGCTACTGACAGTTCAACAACCAACGTGTGCACACGAGCTGTGCAAGGTCAGAGCGTGTGTACACACATGCAGACCTTATGCAGGCCACGTGTACCTCTGCAACTCTTCAAAAATGAAAAGACAAGCAATCAAACACTGGCAGAGACTACTGGTATTGAGAACCATAATCTCTTGAAGACTCAAAAACTTACTTTGACAGAAAAGACAAACAATTCAAGGAAAATTTCATAGAAAAAAACCAATCTGAGGTGAAATCTAAGCTATAGATTGCAAATAGAAAAGACTAGAATGAGTTCCAAAAAAACCCTGAGAAGGATTATTTCTGACAGGGGAGAGGATGACTGCCTCTCTAGAGGAAATTTTCTGGAATCATACATGCGACTGACACTTCCTCCACTAGCATGTACACGCGGGTTGTGGGAAGGTAGGGCATGGGTACATGTGTGCAGACCTTATACATGCCGCGTGTACCTCTGTGGGTCTCTAAAAAAATGCAGTCAAGCAAAGAAACAGAGATAACTGGTATGGAAGACCAGAATCTCTATTAGCTCAAACTTTTGCAGAAACTTTAAAAACGAGGAATGAAACCAGTTCTTAAAAATACCCAAGAAAAAAATCAAATATACCCCAAAAAGAGGAAGGGAAAAGTATTTTCTTTTATTGGCAGCACAATGCATCGCCCTTGGATAAAGCACATTTGTCTGTTTGTTCATCAAACCTTGGGATTTTATATGACCTTAGGAAGTTGTTCCCACTGCATTGAGCTATGTCCTCCTCCATTTGGTTATTCTTCCAAACATATGGAGAGTTTGCATTGCCTCCTGCCTCGCAAACTTATGTTAATTCCATGTTGCTTGAGTCGCATCATTTGTCGTGCTATTGTCCAAGGGAAGTTTTTACCAAGCCTGAGTCAACCCCTCTGTATTTTGTCTCTTTCCCTCATGCCCGGCCATCCCAAAAGTCCAATCAAGTCTTTGTTTGAAATGAATGAAGCCTTTAGTCTAATAATCAAGTTTCTCTAGTCCATGACCGACGAGCCGTCGAAGACCTCTGGGTAGTGAAGTCCTACACTCATATTGTTGGACAACTGAGAGGGGGGGTGAATCAGTTGTTACCGTGCTTAAACAATTATGCTTATTTTAAAATCTTTATAAGGCACTCAATGATGATCAAAATAATGCAGCGAAATAAACAATGGCACATTCAACATCAGTCACATAGATGAGAAACACAGAGACAAATATTTCCCAAGGAAACCCATACAGGGTAAAATCCTCTTCTTCTTTATATGATAAGTATTATTTACATTCTTTACATTATCATACATATGAGCACCAACTCATTGTGAGGCTACAACCTCTGTTTTTCAAGCTGCAACTTGCTGAGAGTACCAACTCTCTGTTTTTCTCTAGCACCCATTAGAAGGAAGCACCAACTCCCTGGTTTCTCTAGCACCAACTAGAAGGAAGCACCAACTCTTTGATTTCTCTAGCACCAACTAGAAGGAAGCACCAACTCCCTTTGTTCAAGCACCCATTTGAACCTCTGAGGACACCATTCCTCCCTAGCACCTGCCAACCACCCTGTTTTATAAATATTTGCTACTGAAACTCATTATAGTGATATAATGTTCAACAATGGCTACTCATCACTATTCTGTTGCATTTCGTTGCTCTATCTACCTCACTGCCTTCCTGCACACATGACTTGCATTGTCTATTCTTTTTTTTTTTTTTTTATGCTCTGTGCGCCATGTCCATTCACTGCACAGTTCCTCTTCTATTCAATTCAGCTGCTACACTCTGATCCTTCTTCATGCATGAATCACCTTCAACAACAACATCCACGACAACTCCAACAACAACTCCAACCCCATCTCTTCTCTGTACCATGTATTTATAGCTTCTGTGCACCTTGTGCATGCAATATTCACCATTCCTCTGCATGCTCATACTGCACCAATATCCTCCACTTCTCAAGTGCTCTGCCTGATCATCATCGTGACTCTTCAACTTCTCTGGCAGTTCACCCCTGTGTCTATCATCACTAGGTGTTATGCCGAGATTCCTTTTTCTCTCTGGCAATTAAGACTCTTCATCTTCTCTGTTATAGTCGAGCTCATCCTTTCTGTTTTAGTTATGAGCTCCAACCCTCCTCCAACTGTCAATTTCCTCCACGAATCGTCTTCATTCCACTGACAGATTCCTTGTAACGCTTCAGCTCCTCTGGAAATCACACAGAAGTCTCTTCGGCTTCTCTGGTAGAAACCATCAATGGTTTCTAGCAGTTACACTGTGAGGATAAACATTATCCCTCTGATCGTGCTCATGTTCACCTCCATCATTGGATTAACTCTGATGGGTTCTTGCGTTATTTACCCATTTCACACTTTCTCAATTCAGAGATTCTGCGATGAGACATCTTGAGTCTCCATGTTGCGATCTCCAAAACTCTGAAACAGAGATTTTCTGTGCTAGCTCCTTCCTTTATATGACCATGGCCATGACCAAGCACTTGTTCATAACGTGCTTTTCATGATTTCACATTTCACCTTTTCGTTAATTCCGTTGTGAAGTTTCTCGACTTTCCAAGTCGCGATCCCCGAAACGCCGAAAAAGGAGCTTGTCTGCACATATTCTTCTCTTCAACTCTTTGATGGTGTGACCACCGGCTGAGACCACAAGCCTTAAAGTATTTCGCAATTTCACGTTTCAGCATTTCAGAACTCCTGTGGTTATGTTTCTTGCCTCTCCAAGTCACGATTTGTGAAACTCCGAAATGGAGTCGTATCAATGGTCCAAAATCTTGGTGTATTGACGGTCTAGATATTATCGTGAGTTCGCATCTCACGATTCCTGTGATGGAGGTTCTCATCACTCCAATTCACAATAGGCGAAGCTCTGAGATGGAGCTCAGATCAACGGTCCATGTTCTTGGTGATCCAATGGTCCTGATATTTTTATGATATCGCATCTCGCTATTCCTTAGATGGAGGTTCTCGTCACTCCAAGTTGCGATAGGCGAGACTCCGAGATGGAGCTGGATCAACAATCCAAAACAAACCTTGATCTGATAGCTAAGATAGTTTCATGATTTCTTATATCGTGAATTCAAGAGGTTAGGGAACCCCGTTCCTTTGAATTTCCATTTAGAAACATGATGATATTTCGCCACGTGTCCTATGATTCGACGGTCCAGATCTGATCATGATTCAACGGCTCAGATCATATCGCGATTTCGGCATTCTTTTTGTAAAGTGTTTCGACACTCCAACTTCCGGTATCCGAAACCCCGATAGCCAAAACTCTGAAATGGAGTTGGACCACCGCTTCGATCTTTCACTTTAAAGAACGTGTGGGTTCTTCCTGATCCAACGATGGTCGAACACTACACTCGGATCTAACGCCAGAGATCTATCCTCCATATTTGCGCCCCTCCGATCTGGATTCAGATCTGACGGTCATCGGAATTCTGAATGGGATCCAATGATCAATGTTTCTTCTCTTCCCGAGCTTACACATCCTCCTTACTTAGAATAATTTCTAAGTGGCAAAGGCCTCGACCTTTTATCCGCCTGAGATCCTGAGTACGCTATCTCTCTTAAGCTTTGGCAATGAGTTAAACTCATCCCTGGTGCACACCTATGCACTACGTGCGACTCTGCGTGCGACTCTGCACTAATATTCCTTAGCTTACGTTGTTCCTGATTTTCCATTGATGCACACTCTGATCTTTCCATCAATGACAAGCACACACTGTTTGTAAAACATGCCAACAATCTCCCCCTTTGGCATTGATGGCAACAAAGGCACCCCTGTTCTTTTCTCCCCCTTTGACATCAATGTCAAAGAAAACACGCTCCCCTTGAGCTGTTGCATTAATTTTAGGAGGTATCATATATGCAACCAATACAAGACTCCCCCTAACATGATGGACTCTCTTAGATGTGATACGGGATGACACCCAACTTCTGTCTGAGATATTCAAATGGTGTCTTGGCTAGGGGTTTAGTAAAGATGTCTGAAATTTGTTCTGTAGTGGGAATGTAATGGACCTGAACAATCTGATTGGTGACCTGCTCTCTCAGAAAATGATATTTTATGGGAATATGCTTGGTCTTGGAGTGGAAGACAGGATTTTTAGACACACTGATGGAACTAGTGTTATCACAATGAATTGGGATCGGTGCACTATACTTTACCTTCAAGTCTGCAAGTGTTTGAATCATCCATAATACCTGAGTGCAATAGGTAGCAACAAAAATGTACTCTACCTATGTGGTTGATAAAGAAATGGAACCTTTCTTTCTACTAAACCAGGCTACTAAGGAGTCACCCAGAAAGAATGCTCCTCCACTGGTGCTTTTTCTCTCATCAACACAGTTTGCCCAATCTGCATCTGAATAAGTAGTCAGCTGAAGATTTTGATTTCTCGGATACCACAGACCATAAGTCATTGTTTCTTTCAAATACTTGAATATCCTTTTGACATCTTGCAAATGACTCTGTTTAGGTGCAGCCTGATATCTTCCTACCATTCCTACAACAT
>JZKD02S0203635.1:575986-589615 GCA_000966675.3 Picea glauca
CTGTCTTCTGTAGGTTTCATTTACCTCTGCAAGTGTGTTAGCCAGGGATTGGATTAAGGGTTCCTACTCAGAACGAAGAGAACCAAAACATCCTATTCACTGTATACTTTCCTTGGTGTTATCCAGAACTGGGTTAGAGATCCCTGCTCAGAAAGAAAAGAATCAGACTGCCTTGTTCTCTGTAGACCTCAACCTCACAAGTGTGCTACAACAGAAGTAAGGCTCAAGGCTCCTACTTAAACAGAAAGGAACTAAGTGCTTTGCCTTCTGTTAGATAGAGTTAATTGTTTTCTGCATTATTGATTTCATGAAAAGAGTGTTAATGCTGAAGTCTCTGTTTGAGAGTAAGGGTCCTGTTCTCTGACTACAGAATAATTTTCATTCCCATTGCAAGTATTAATGTAATCCAGGATTCTTAGATTGAACTTTAAAGATTGCAATAGGGAGGTTACTTTTCTGTGATTTAATTCAGAGCTTCAGTTCATTGAGCAAGTATTATTAGTATAGATTTCCTTACTATAGCACTAAGTGCTTTTGGAATTGAGCATATATAGTGCGTGGCTACCTTTAAAACAAAATACTTCCCTGGGTTGATAATTTATGTTTCACTTGGTTGTTTAAAATTAATTAAGCAATTATAGTGACCAACATGTGGCTAATTTACATAAGCCTTTCCATATAAATATATTTGTGGGTTTGATGTCCAAATAAAATTCTTGGATTACGCCCATACAATTCCCTCTCCATTCTCCCATTTCCTATTGTGTAAAAATGGACCTTACTATTGGGTGAGGCACTATAAATTTTGTATGGTTCTTCAAGATACAAGATTTGAAATGATTTATTTCCTTATAGACACCATGTGCTTGTTTATCAATAGTCGAGTAGTTAATTTCATATACTTGTAGATTGGTGCTCATGAATGAGATATGGGATTTGTTATTTTCATCATCCTTTTGAGTAAGAACCACAACTAAAGACTGGTCTAAAAAGACAATATAGAGGAACAAGTCTTTGTTGAAATTAGGGCTTTGTAAAACAAGGGCTTGAGAGATGACAACTTTGATTTTAATGAAGGTCTCTCTTCCTTCCTCACTCCATTTGAACTCTAGATATTTGTGTATCATCCTTTGTAATAATTCAATTATTTATGCAAAGTTAAGTGTAAATTTCCTCACGAAATTAATATTCCCAAAGAAAGATTGCATAGACTTTTTATTGTGAGGGAGTGAAAGATGTGAAATTTCCTTTGCATGTTCAAGGTCAATATTGATGTTGTCTTTAGAAATAATATGACCTGAGAGTTTTCCTTCTTCCACCCCAAATATGCTCTTTTTTGGGTTGAAAGATATCCCATACTTCCTACACCTTTCAAAAATTTGGGTAAGATGAGCAATGTGGTTTTCCTTATTCTTGGAGTAGATGGTGACATAATCTAAGTAAACCACCACACACTTGTTGATTAACCCTCTAAAGGAAAAATCCATGGACATTTGGAAAGTTTCTCTTACATTAATTAATCCAAATGGCATGTGTTTGTAGGAGAATGTTCCCCATTTAGTCCAGAAAGTTGTCTTCAATCTATCTTCTTCCGAAACCAAAACCTGGTTATACCTTGAGAATCCATCCAAAAGTGAGAACATCTCATATCTGAACATGGTATACAAGAATTGTTCCATGAGGGGAGCGAGGTAATTATCTTTTTTTGAGGTCCTATTTAAGTTTATGAAATATACACATAAAAAAATTTCTCCTAACTTCTTTTTAACGGGCACCAAGTTGGCCACCCATATAGAGTGTCTTGAAATATGATCTTAGCATATAGTATTTTTTGAGCTCCTTTTTCATTAACAACTCAAGAGACAAGTGAAATTTCCTTAATTTCTGTTAAAAAGGCTTAACTTCAGGTCTAAATGGAATGGTTTGTTGAATGATCCTAGTATCATATGTTTTCAAGTCTTGGTAGGACCATGAAAAAACATCTTGATAGTATTTCAATAACATTAGGTAAGCCTTGTTTTCCTTAGGAGATAGTGATTTCATGAGGTTAATGTTCCTGAGATTGTCGACAATCCCTAGGTTTATGAATTCATAGGTAGGACATGAACTGATGGTTTTAACATTCTTGGTATTTTTAAACTTCTCTCATAAATAAAAAAAGGTTTTCAAGGTTGATTACTCCCCTGAGCATAGTATGAATTTTTTGGTTGAGTCATACTGCTATCTTTATTTATACTATGCTCTAAATATTCATGTTCAACAAGTATATTTTGGAAAAAATCATCATCGATATCCAAGTCCTTGAAAATTTATTCGTTGGTTAAGAAAGATATAATTTGTTCATCCCATTCAAATAACCTCTAGTTGGTGATGTTATTCACGATGGAAGGTTTATATAACAATTCTATGGTGAACCTAGAAGCCTCATAATCTTTGAGGGGAGATAATATCAAAGTTTCTATATCCAGAGCATCAACATGTATATTCTTTGATTGAGATATTTCCATGATGTTGAATTCATGAAAGTTATCTATCAATTTGTGCACTTCCCATTGATAGTTCCTTAAGTGAGGAGAATTGCAGTGGATAGTGTTTTTTACTTGTCTGATTTTTTTTTCCAAATCACCGAAGACAACTAGTTCCTTAATGTTTAGGTCAATATCTTTCTTGAGTCCTTGAACTAGGGCCTTATATTCAACAGTATTGTTTGTGAATTAAAACTCTAGTCTATAGGATAAGAAAATGCATTTTCCTACTAGATCAATAAAAATTCATCTTGCACCAGGTCCTTCCTGGGATTTGGATCCATCAAAGAAAAAAGGTCTAGATATCAAAGGTGAAGTTTGGTACTTTCTTGTTGGGCTCCACCCTCGAAGTTTCATTTTTTTCTTCTAAGATATGTATTTGGAAACTTTGTTTGGGTTCACTACATTTCTCAATTATCTTTGAGTTTTATTGTAGCAGTAGATTTGAATTTTGTGAGAATAACACTTCAAATAAGCATGGTGAGAAATTCCCAAAATCAGAGTCACAAGAGTAGTTCCACAACACATGAAATTCTATAGAGGAAGGTTCATTAGGGGCTTCTAGGTCATTGACGATATGCTTCAGACACTTTTCCCTATTAATCCTGATCATGTTAGGATTCCCTTTTAGTGGTAACCATAAGTGGGACCAATTAGTGCTGAAGTAACCATGTAGTTTTTCAGACTAGTCCCGACTTAACAACATTCCATAAGCTTTTGGAATATCTACAATGACTTGGTGGAACTTTGGGCTAGAGGAAATGTGAATCATAACGTCTTTCAATTCTCTGATTACATAATTTTTTTTTCTATATAGTTGGATAATTTATGTGCCACTTTTGGTAGGGGTGGAATTCATATTCTTACACAGTGAAAAAAACATGACATTTGAGGATGCACCAAAATAAACTAAAAATATGTGCAAATTTCTATTGTAAATTTTGAAGGTCAACAAAAATGGCGAGATAGATGACTGAGGTTTCCTATGAGTAGAAACTGTGTTTACATTAGGCTTCCTCATTTCCCCATAGGTGAATTTACCAATGCTTGGATTTGTATTTGGATTTATCATAGAATTGTCATCCTCCTTCAAGGCTTGCAACAAAAGGTCATTTTTTTGAGGTATTCTACATAAGTCCATCACATAAATATTTGCTTTGATTTTTTTTAGATTCTCTACCACATTATATTCTATCTTTGATGTTTCATTTGCGAGTTTGAAATTTTGGGGTAGAGCTAAGTATAGGGGTTGGTTGAGCCAGAGAAGTGGTTATTTTAGGTTTTTTGGGTGCTTTGTCTATGATAGGTTGATTTTGTGTGATAGGTCCCTTGATCCTTGTTTGGACCACCAATATTTTCGGTGGTTCTTTCGCTTTGATGGGATCGTCAATAGATTATGTATGATTGATATCCCACAACACCATGGATGTTTTCTCAGGTGGCTCACTAACCTCATTTTTTGTGACATTCGACGTTTGATCATTGGGTTGCTCAGTCAGGGTACAACCATCCAGGAAATGATTGACTAAAAAATTCATGGCATTGACCCATTGGGGGAAATATTTCTCTGAATGGTTTTCTTGATGATAATTTCAAAAGGAATCAATGGCTACTTCACCTAAGTCAATGTTTAAGTTAGTCAGGAGAGGATCAATGGCCTTGTGGCGTGATGGTTTTCTAAAGAAAGGTTTGGAAGGCATGGGATTAGATGTGCCTTCCCCTGCATTCCTCTTCATGTCTATGATCTTGTTATATAACTTCTTAATCATTCTTTGTAGACTTTCCATATCCACATTGTCCTTCTTGTAACTTTACTGATCTTGTTTACCTAGTGGCCGTGTCATCAAAAGTCTTATTTTATGTTGTTTTTGGGTTTCCTTCTTTGCTAAGGAGATCTAGTTCTCTTTACAAACTTTCATCTATAATTCAATAATTTTGGCCTCCTCAAAATTCTCAGCTAGAGTAGGTAAATCAACTCTTTTGGAAAACATGGAGATAGAGGCTGGTAATGCATTCATAGAAACCCAAATTTTTATCTCCTAAGAAGATCTGGCATTTGGTTTTAATTTATTAAGGATTTTTATAAACCTATGATTAAAATCTTTGGCCTTTTCCTTAGGTTCCATGGTGGCAAAAAAAATATCATCCATCAAGGCTCCCGTATTTATTTCTTTAGTGAATTTGTCTGGGAAATCCTTCTGGAATTTTGTCTAGATATTTATGGAACCAACCATAAGGTTAAAGTACCATGTTGAGGTTGATTTTTTGAGGGTGTAAGGAAACATTATACATACTACAACTTTGTGTTGGAAATTCATCATCCTTATCGCAAGTATGAATTTTTTAATATGGTCTTTAGGAAGTCCAGAGGTTTCAAGGTAGAACTTGGGAATAAGCTTCTTTGGGTGCCCAGGCAATTTATGCAATGAACCTGGTATGGATAAAGAAACCCTGTAAAACCATGGATGTTTGTTTTCAATATGATCATTACCCTCATGGATGTTTTCATTGTTGTCCGCCATGTCGTATGACTCATCATCTGAGTCTTCTAAATTAGAACCTACTTATTTAGAGTCAGAATTATCAGGTTCATAGTAGGTACTTAATGGTGGGGTAACAATTGGATTTTTAGGAATACAATTGAGAGGTTGATCTATTTCAGTCAAGGATAAATGTACCAATTCCTCAAAAGTGTGGAAAAAAGTGTGATTAGGCATGTCGACAACTGGTCTGGGAGTTTTATTTCTTCGAGGTAAGAAAGGATCTATTGTAAATTCTCCAATCTGTTGAGCATAAGCTCTAGTATTCCTCCTAAAAACATTTATTTCTTCATGAGGGATCACATAGGGTATTTATGGGTGAAGGTACGTATCGTCCTCATCGTGCGGTGAATCATTGGTGGTGGGGGTACCTTTTACGATAGGGTTGTTCTGAGAAGGACTAGCCATGCATGTGGGATGTTTTGAATATGTAGGCTATTTGAGACATGTTTCTACTGGAAAAGTGTTCTGAATAACCATGCATTCGTTGGCCCTCCTTCTAGCACCAATTTTGTTGAGCGGTATAAGTTCCCTTTGACTCAACAACATGAATCACACCCAGAGATGAGGCCTAGTTAGACTCTTCTCTGTTTGAGGTAGAATGATTCTCCGGATTGGTGATCTAGCAAGTTTCGATGGGATTTAATTATTGTTTTGGAAAGTTTCCTTTCTAACTGTGTGTCTCTTTTTTAAGTTTAATTCTTTAATATTCAAACATGCAAAAAGTGTAACTGACTTAACAAATGGATTATGAAGAATACCATGTGTAGGATAACCTTGAACTAACGATGTGTAAACAATACCCTATGTTAATCAGTACTAGAAATAGTACTAATATTAATCAAGTGACATGTATTGTCTAAAAAAAGAAGTAAATAAGATGCACGAAACCACACATGAAGCGAATAAACTAGAAATAATTCAACATATTGTTCACATGTACTACATTAAAAAACCATCAAATTTAAACCAACATCCATTTAACAATTATAATCATTTAAGTTAACTCAAAATAATCATGATCTTACTAAAGGGCATGCAGCTGATAACACATCACAGAACAATACATAAATTAAGTTCTCATCCACAAACTTGGAAAAGATGTCTTTGTCTTGTCTGAGCTTCGTAATTCATCAAAATTCAAAGTAATTCTATGCTTAACGTATCCAGTTCTTACAAAAACCACTGACCTTTAAAAATGAGGTTGATTTATTTATTTATAAAAAATAAACATACTAAAAATAGTTTTAAAGTTCACTTAAAGTGGAGAAAAAAGATAGTAGAGTGGACTCATCCACGTGTATGCTTCTAGTAGTATTTTCATCATGTCAACGGGTTTTCTTTGTTGTACTCATACTATTGGACGAAAATATATTCACAAGTATGTAGGTACAAGAATCAATGTTGTTTCATTGGTGCACTGATATCATCCTTCATTTCCATCACCCGACATTTGAACTGGTCCATCTTGGCACTCAAGTATCGCAAGACTACCAATGCTCATATCAGCCCATCAACGAAGGATACAAATATCTTCACAAGTATGGAGTTTTGGACAACTGAGAGGGGGGGGGTGTGAATCAGTTGTTACTGTTCTTAAACAATTATGCCCATTTCAAACTCTTTACAGAACACTCAATGATGATCACAATAATGCAGGGAAGTAAGAAATAGAATATTCAACATCAATCACACACATGAAATATACAAAGACAGATATTTCCCGAGGAAACACATAAAGGGAAAAAAATCTTCTTCTTGATGTGATAAGTAATATTTATTTTCTGTACATTATCATTCTTATGAGTACCAACTCCTTTTGAGGCTACCACCTATGTTTTACAAGAAGCAACTTGCTGAGAGCACCGACTCTCTGGTTTCTCTAGTACCCACTAGAAGGAAGCACCAACTCCCTAAGTGTTCCAACACAGATTGGATGGAAGCACCAAATTCTAGTTACACAGACACCAACCTATATAAAAAAGAACAATAGTTCTCCCTTGCACCACCCTACCACCCTAGTTTTTCTGGATGTAATCAGATGGAAGCTACAACTCCCTATGTTCAATAACCAACTTGAAACTTTGAGGACAACAGTCCTCCTTAGAACCACCCTACCACATGTTGACAGGTGAAATCGACCGCTCATCAACTGGAGGGGTGGATCTGGTCCGAGGTTGTCTAAATAACCCAATATGTTTGGAATGATCCACTCAGACGAGTTTAGCGGCTCCGTTAGCCAATCTAAGTCCTAGGAAAACGAAAGAAAAACTAATCTAAAGAAACTAATCTAAGTGAAAAACAAAAGCAGCTACAACAAACTATATACAAATCTAAAATATATATACGGTTCACTAACTAATATTATAATACAATCATTCTACTTATTAAATGTTCAGCTATCAACAGAGTTAAATCTCAATTATATATGTACAGTGTTTACAAGATACAAATTTTGATCGAAATTTGCAAAAATCATATGTAAACTGTCTTATGACAACGAGGTTATTTTTATTTTTATTTTTATAACTTTTCTGTGAAAGAAGTGAAATGAAAAATAACTAAGCTAAGAAATTAAGATAACAATCTGAACTATATATCTATCTAAAATACTGATAATTATCAAATTTATTTAACTATTAAATTGCAAATAACAAACTGACCTGAAGTAACGCTTCCTATTTGTCTTGTTCACATCAACCGATTTAGCTGTTTGATGGGAGAAATCCGCACCAGATTTTTCCACAAGATTCTTGTAAACATGAAGCAACAATGCTCTTTGAATACGAATGACAGAACAAACAAGACATAAAATGACAACAATCTTATAGTTTACAGATGATCACATTAGATAAATCCAGTGTGAAGATTTGTACATAACCATTCATTTAACTAAGAAGATAAACCTTCTATTCATTAAAGTGAAACAGAGTAATTGCTGTGAGTAAAATGAGATACATCAAATATGGATGGAATTCGAATCATAACGCATCAACGTGTAACAAATCTTGATATCTAAAGTAGTCAATAATTTGATTACAAATTAGAATGCACAGAAACTTGAACAAAAGTAATATAAATTGAAGCTAAAGTTGTACAAAAGATCCACTTCTATTCGAGTCTGTATCATCATAAGTCCATAGTCTTTGTTCTCCCAATAGTGATGGGTTGTTTACAAAAAATAACAAGTATATAAAGGCCACAGGGTAAAACATCCCTGTGGGAATTATCAAAAACTGTTTGCAAAAAATATGGGAACAATCTCCCAAATCTCTATTTCTAACTAAGACTAACAACCTAAACCAAAACTATGTAACAAGAAGCATGTTCTAAACTGCCACAGCAGGTCCAATTCCCATTGAAATTCGTGTGTACCTGTAGATGGACAATTTTTTTTTTTTTTTAGATAGTGTTCAGTTGTGAAATCAACAAGAATCCAACTTTTATGACTAGCTACAAAATCTCACGATTCTGTAGCTGGTCATATTTACAAACCAAATCATTTTAAATTAATCCAAATGGTAACATAAATGTATACAATGAATCAAACAACTCTTAATTACTAACTCAAAACAAAGCCAATCATTCACACTAAAATTAACCAAATCTTTTATGCCAATTCAAAAATAACAGAATCGTATTGAATTAATCGAATGGTAACAAGAATGTATGCGTTCTATCAAATAATTCTTTTGTTACTAATTCAAAACGAATACAATTGTTTATGCCAATTTAAGGACAACAAAATCGTGTTAATCTAAACAGAACTGTATTCTATTTAGCAATCAAATCAACGCCAACACAATCGACAATGCTAATTCAAAACAAACAGAATCGTTTTTGAATCAAACAAAACAAAACTATATCAAACTAACTCATAGCCAATTCAATCGTTTATACTAATTCAAGAACAACAAAATCGTATTAAATCGATTCAATCAAAACAAAGGTATATTCAATTTTAGCAAACAAATATTTTGTACTGATTCAATGCAAACACAATTCAAAACGAAATCATTCTTGGTAATTTGAAGTAAACAGAATCGTTCTAAAACATTATTGAAATAACATACCTTGGCTGTAGAGATATAAATCGGTCAGGCCAATTTTGAGTTGACAAAAGTAGTAGCCGCCTCAACATTTTTGAACACTATAGAACCCGTGGTCTTTTACTTCTTATCGTAATCTTGCAGCCTATCATTTTCCTTAGACAACACAGTCACCCGATCCTCTAAGGAATTAATTTTGGATTGTAACAGAGGGACATCTGTGTAGTATCGTTCCAGCCAAGAATTGCATTGAGTGCACTGTGGGTGATCGGGCCGAGTCACTACAGGTGAGGGTTCTTTTAAATTACCAGGGGTTCCACTGTCAAGCTTAATTCTGGTGAAGTTAGGGTCATTCTTTAGGCACAGTGGAAGGTTGGACACGTAGTCATAGGGTTCAACAGAACAGAGGCCATGAGAGTAGGGGCATTCCTCGATCAAAAAACGTTCAGTCTTAGAGTCCAAATCTTCGCTCAAAACAACAGGCTTCTGGTCTGTGTTTTGTTTGGGCTTGTTCCGAGAACACCTAGACACCCAACGTGCAGCTTTCTTCCCCCTGTTGTTGACATCTATATTACCCGTCCCCTTTTTTCTTGCAGGCTTCTTAACATTGTCCTTTGAACATGAATTAGGCATGGCACCGGGTAGGTCATCGTTGGGGTAGGTCGAGGGTTTGATAGCGGGTAGGAGGGTAGGAGGTGGCACGACAGACCCAACAAGGGTTTTAGTGACCACGTTCTTGTCTACTTGAACACATTCAGGAGTGGCAAAGCCATTCCTTGATAGGAAAGCTTGCCAACAGTCACCATTCAGAATCAAATGATGGACAATGACGATTTTGATCAAACAATGATGGAAAAGGATGGAATCATCTTTTTCCCTCTTGAATCATTTAGACATTTTATATAGACTGCGTAGGAGGTAGTGAGGCATATTCACAGGGAAATCCATGAAATTCATAAGCAACCGGAGATGGTAAAGAAACCCTAAACCATAATGACCTTCGCTAGTCACAAATTGCTTAACAATGGCCAGTAAATCATGCCATCGATACTTAAGGGCAGTGACTGACATACCTCTGTCACAACTGACAATTTTCATCGATGTAAACAGGAGCGGCCACGACACTTCATCCACCTTCGAATTCTTATACACCCTCTGCCCTTTAGCTGGTAAACCCGTGGCTGAACTGAGGAATTCTTCGTTCAATTCAAGTTGAACGTCTCCAACTTTGGCCCTACATCCATTGAATGTGAGGGCGAACTGTTGAGCGACCGCGAGGTTGAAACCCTTGAATTTTTGGATGAACATTAACCAACCATTACTCTCCAAGTCCTCACAAGCATTGTCAAATAAAATCAACGTTTGGACGCCATTAGGTTCTATGCACACTACAGGGGCCATGGGAGAGAGCACACACTCGGGGTAAACGGTGAGGGGGCTGTGTTGGAAATACTAAAACAAATGAGAGGGGGGGTGAATCAATTGTTTATGAGCTTAAACAATTTTATGCCTTTTAAATATTATTAATCTTCCTTCAAGTGATCATCAACAACATACATCATTTGGACAGTAAAAGTAAAGACCATCAGTCACACATAAAGTACACACAGAGACAGATTTTCACGAGGAAACCCATAAAGGGAGAAAACCTCTTCTTCTTCAAAATGATAGGCAGTCTTTTTCAGTTCTGTACATCATTTACAATTGAGCACCAAATCAATATGAGGCTGCTACTTCTGTTTTACAAGCTGCAACTTGTTTGAGAGCACCAACTCTCTGGTTTCTCTAGCACCCACTAGAAGGAAGCACCAACTCCCTGAATATTCCAGCACCAATTGGATGGAAGCACCAACTTCCTGAATGTTCCAGCAACAACTGGATGGAATCCCCAACTTCCAGTTACACAGGCTCCAACCTGTATAACAGAGAACACTGGTTCTCTCTAGCACCACCTTGCCACCTTGGTTTCTCTGGCTGCAACCAGTTGGAAGCTACAACTCCTTGTGTTCAAGCACCCACTTGAACCTCTGAGGACAACAATCCTCTCGAGCACCTCCCAACCTCCCTAGATATATCAAATAATGAATACACAGACAACTACACAGATAAATCAATTCTTACCAATCTTTCTCTGTATCTGATCTTCAACAAACTGTTCTGCAATTATTCTCTTCTTCTGTTTGTTTAGCAGGTCTTCTCTGCATCAAATTTTTCTGTCATTCTGCTCTGGTTCTGCTATGTCTATCATTCTGCTCTGGTTCTACTCTCTTTGTCATTCTTCTCTGCTTCTGCTCTGTGTTTCATCTCCCTCTACACATTTGCTCAATTTCATGCTATGCCTCTGCTCCTTTTCTTTTTCTTACTGTTTTATTCATTTTCACTTCAGAACAACCAACTCGACACAGTCTGTTTCGTATTCTTTTATACACACGGGCACAACATTTCAACTTTCCAACTCCTTGGGAAAAATGATGACAACTGTCCAGCCAACCGAAACACCAACTGATCGACAACTAATTTGCAATCATGAGTCTGTTTCACTAACGGATTTGTAACTGAAAGATTTAAATGTGTGTGGAAGAACAGTAACCCTCCGATCAATTCAAGCTTTATCCGCACTGTTGGATAATCTTTATTATTCTTGCCTTTTAAATCGGGTTTCGACACTTTCAGTGTCGAGATGCACATGTACTCGAAACCCTCGATTCTATGATCTCTGATGTGCTCCTTTCCCGAGCTTTAGCCCCTTCCGGCTATATAATGGTCCATGTGACCTGCTATCACGTGACCGCCACCATACCTCTCGTTGGGGTTTCAAGGTTTACGATGTCAATGTGCATACGCCCCTTGGACCCACGATATGCCGATCCCTGACTTCCTCCGTACTCCTTCCACCTGTCCTCCACTGACTCCTGGGTGGCCCACA
Organism: Picea glauca; assembly: GCA_000966675.3. NCBI lineage: Eukaryota > Viridiplantae > Streptophyta > Pinopsida > Pinales > Pinaceae > Picea > Picea glauca. Next base: position 588,027 of record JZKD02S0203635.1, read on the forward strand.
CACTATATGCCTTATCGGGAAATCGTGTATCGCGATTTCGCGATGTCTGATGTTCAATGTTCTTGTCAATACCAAAACCCGATCCCCGAAATTCCGTATAGAAAACAGATCAACGATCCAGATTATATCTAGATCTGACGGTTGCTATTACATCGCGATTTCGCATATCGCAATTTCGTAGTTCATGTTGCATCGTTTCTTTTCTTTTTGAAATCGTGATTCATGAAACTTCGACACAGGCTGTGATCAACAGTCCAGGTATGACCTTGACTCAACGGCTACGATTGAGTTGCGATAACGCATATCGCGAACTCGAGGTTTTTGTTGTCGAATGTTTTTGTCACTTCAAAATCCCGATTCACGAAACTCCGATAAGGAGTTAAATCAACGGTCCAGATCACTTCTGATCTTAATGGCTGCGATTAAATCGTGAAATCGCATATCGCGATTTCAGGGTTCTTGATGTCAAGTGATTTTGGCATTTCAAAGTCCCGATCCCCGATACTCTAACAGTGACTAGAATTAATGGTCCAGATCACTTCTAACTTTAACGGCTGTGATTAAATCACGAAATCGCATATCGCGATTTCGGAGTTCTTGTTGTCAAGTGAATTGGACATTTCAAAGTCCCGATCCCCGATACTCTGATGAAGCCTTCTTGTCGAGCTTCTCCCGGTGGCACCCGATCGCTGCCACGCGTCCTTCCAAATGGACGGTCCCGATTATGTCGGGATTTCGAGACTTTCAATGTCCCAGTTCTCACAACCTTGAGAACTCCGATCTCCCGATGGCTGATATCCCGATGAAAACTCCTCGTGTCGGGACTTCTCTTCTTGCTCCCGAGGCTTATCTCCCTCACAGCTTCTGCATATCTGACGGCTTTCGGCGACCCTGCACCAAATCTAACGGCTCTCGTTCTTTCGGGAAGTTTGAATGGGATCCAACGGTCACTGAATCTTATCCTCCCGATTATTGCTGCGTTGCTATTCATTGTTGTTGTACTCAAGCCATCACTACAACCACAACTGTACTTGCCATCAATGACAAGTATACACTGCATGTTCGCTGTATGTTACATATTTACCAACAATCTCCCCCTTTGGCATTGATGGAAACACAAGCACCCACTTGCATTCAGACTCAACTCTCCTCTGCATTCGGCTATTCAGACTCGACTCTATTCCCGAAACATTTCAAACTTGACTCCTTTCTCCCCCTTTGACATCAATGTCAAAGAAGAAACAATCTTCCCCTGATCTGTTTCAAAAACATACTCCCCCTGTCAACTATAAGTATCTTGGGAATACATCAAATATTCAATAAGTACTCCCCCTGACTAGGTGAACAGATTAGGCACTTGATATTATAACCCCCAACTTTTGACGAAGGTATCCAAAAGGGGTCACTGCTAATGGTTTAGTAAAGATATCAACAATCTATTCTTTGGAAGGAATATAATTCAGCTGAACAATTCTGTTTGTAACTTGTTCTCGGAGAAAATGATACTTGATTGGAATATTCTTAGTCTTGGAATGAAGAACAGGATTCTTGGAGACACTAATGGCACTTGTGTTATCACAATGAATTGG